>CAUYON010089193.1:0-63539 GCA_963573935.1 Arctocebus calabarensis | reverse complement strand
CATGGTATGCTCCCACTGTCCCCACCCCCCTACCCCCAAGGAAGTCTCCCCCTCCCCCCTCTCCCCCCTACCCCCAGGGAAGGCTCCCCCTCCCCCCTCTCCCCCATCCCTGCAGGAGGCCCCCCTTCTCCAGTTCTGGGCTTGGGCTGCTGCCTCCTGAGCTGGTTCTCTGGACTCCCCAAAAGAGTGAGGGCTGAGGGTGGAGTGCTGGAGCCAGGAGCTCTGGGAACCAACCCATCACTCACAGGCTTAACCTGTGGTCTCACCACCCCGTGGGGGCAGCGGGCATTTAAATAGCAGCCTTGAATCTTATGCCCCTCCCCACTCCCTGGTACTCTCCTCAGGACCCAAATAGTGAAACACAGTCCAGGGAGTGAACCTTATAAAATTGTTCTCAAAGTGTTTCCTCCAGCCCACGCCACAGGCTCGATGCTGGTGCTGGAGACGCGGCTTCCCATTAAACACAGAAAAATCTCTCTAGTCTGAAACGGGGCTGTGCCGGGCAACACAGAAGCTTGGAACTATCTGATGGTTCGACAGAGAACAGTGGTTTACTTAACTCACTGAGGAAGAGATTTTATTCCATTTTAAGGAAACTAACACTGCCGTATTAAAATCTTTCTCTTGCTTCAGCTCAGCACCCATAGGGTTAGGGTTAGGGCGCCAGCCACATGCAGCAGGGCTGGTGGATTTGAACCTGGCTGGGGCCTGTTAAACAACAATAACAACAACAACCAAAAAAAGCCAGGTGTTGTGGCAGGTGCCTGTAGTCCCAGCTACTTGGAAGGCTGAGGCAAGAGAAATGTGTAAGCCCAAAAGTTTGAGGTTGCTGTGAGCTGTGACACCATAGCACTCTACTGGGGGCAACAAAGTGAGACTCTGTCTCAAAAATAAATAAATAAATAAAATAAAATCAACTTGCTTTCATCAGTGGATTTCAGTGCCGTGTGGGAAAGCTGCTAGGGAGTGATTAAGGTCTCACAAGTGATGCATGATGTACACGGGGAGCATGACCCACTCCGCTGTCCCACGGTGACTGTGAGGCCACATAGTTCAAGGTTCTTGTCCCAGAAGAGCAAGCCAGTCTGGGATGGTGGTGCGATGTGTGAAGCCCCGTGAGAGCTGCAGGTGTTGTGCTATCTTGAGCGTTATCTTGAGGGCTTCTCTGCAGCCCAGCTGTAGGTCACGACGGGTGTTTTCCGGGTGAGAAAACCGAGGCTTAGGAAAGACTTGCCAGGAGCACCTGCTCGTGCTCTGGGTTTGGATCTCAGGCTACCCACTCTGCATCTAGGGTATTGCCCTTAGAAGAAAAAGGATGTTTTTACAAAGGCTGTTTTCCCTTGGAGAAACACCAGGGCTGCTGTGTCATTGAATTCTGATTGCTAGGATCTTATTGAATATTTCTGCATTGTGATTCATTAATGATATTGGTTTATAGTTTTCTTTTCTTTGTTGGGTCCTTTCCTGGTTTGGGGATCGGGGTGATATTTACTTCATAGAATGTGTTGGGAAGTATTACTTCTTTTTCTATGTTTTGGAAAAGGTTATATAATACAGGTATTAGTTCCTCTTTAAAGGTTTGGTAGAATTCTGATGTGAAGCCATCTGGTCTCGGACTTTTCTTTTTTGATTTTTTTTTGAGACAGAGCCTCAAGCTGTCACCCCGGATAGAGTGCTGTGGTATCACAGCTCACAGCAACCTCCAATTCCTGGGCTCAAGCGAGTCTCCTGCCTCCGCCTCCCAAGTAGTTGGGACCACAGGCACCCGCCACAACGCCCAGCCGTTTTTTGGTTGCAGCTGTCATTGTTGTTTGGCGGGTCCTGGTGCTGGATTCGAACCCGCCAGCTCAGGTGTACGTGGCTGGCGCCTTAGCCCGTTGAGCCACAGGCGCTGAGCCTCTTTTTTTGATCTTTTATGTTTACCTGTGTGGAACTGAAACATCTTCTTTTTAGTATCTTAAGAATGGGGGGGGAAGTATCCAACGTACTCAATATTATTATGAAACCAATATATAACCACCTATACGTTCATATGAATGATAGAACACAATGGTAGTCCAGAAAGAAGGAGGGAGGGGGAGGGGAGCGGAGGGGAAAGGGTGGGAGGAAGGGGAGGGTATTTGGGGAACCTCACCTATTGTGCACAATGCAATGGTATATTTTATTTATTTTTGTTTTTTTGTAGAGATAGAGTCTCACTTTATCGCCCTCGGCAGAGTGCCGTGGCGTCACACTGCTCATAGCAACCTCCAGCTCTGAGGCTTAGGCGATTCTCTTGCCTCAGCCTCCTGAGTAGCTGGGACCACAGGCGCCCACCACAACGCCCGGCTATTTTTGTTGTTGTTGTTGTTGTTTGGCCGGGGCCAGGTTTGAGTCTGCCACCCTTGGTGTATGGGGCCAGTGCCCTACTCACTGAGCCACAGGCGCTGCCCCAATGGTACATTTTAAATCAATTAAGAGTAGAGAATAAATGTCTGACCACAACAAATAAGTGAGGTGATGGTAATGTTAATCAGTTTGATGTAAGCATTCCACATTGTGTATCAAATTAGCACACTGTACCCTATGAATGTACACAGTTAATGATTTAATAAAAAAAAAAAAAAACAAAAAAACCCAGGGCTGTGGGTTTCTCGAACAAAGTGCCCTAGGGTGACCCTGGCAGCTAGGTCAGGAGGTAGGGCTGGAGAGGTTTCTTCCCTAAGTCCCCTGAGGCACCACTTCTGAGCAAGGCGACCTCTCAGAGCCTCCTGCTGATAGATGGCCTTGTCACGTCAGGAGCCAGCAGCCCTGGGGGATGGAGGCCTCCTCCTATTAGCCAAGACAAATTAGGATTCCCTGCACAGACCCAAGGGCGCGGCCTCCCCATCCTGCTCCTGGTGTCTGGCAGTTTCAGCTGACAGTGCCAAAGATGTAGGCGTCTGCCCTGCCCCGGATGCCGACAGCCCTCCACTCACTTTCTAGTCTTGTCTAGAAGCCTTTCTGACAGAGTCACAGAATCTATTTTTAAAATTTAATTGAAAAGTTTTAAGAACACTAGTAGTGGCCTGGCGTGGTGTCTCACACCCGTAATACTAGCACTCTGGGAGGTCGAGGTGGGTGGATTGTCTAAGCTCACAAGTTCAAGACCAGCCTGAGCCAAAGTGAGACCCTGTGGTGGGCACCTGTGTTCCCAGCTACTCGGGAGGCTGAGGTAAGAGAATCGCTTAATCCTAAGAGTTTGAGGTTGTTGTGAGCTGCAATGCCACAGCCCTCTACCAAGGGTGACAAAGTGAGACTCCGTCTCAAAAAAAAAGAACACTGGTAGTATGTTCAAAATACAGAACATAGAAAAGTGGGTACAATGAAGTTTCCCTCTGGGTTGGGGGTGGGCAGCTGACTGGTGCCTGGCTGAGAGAGCCCACGCGTCCATAGTCAAGGCGCACGCCTTCCACTCTTGTCTACACAAATGGGAGAGTGTGCTATGCGCGCCAAGGTGGGGGTGGGCTTGGGGTATCACTGTGTGGTTTTGCTCCTTCCCCATCAAGACCCACCGAGGGTCCCACTGTGGGGTAAGTCCTGGTGCGGTGAGGTCTCCTCTGGGACAGCCCCAGCTTGGAGATGAGCACCCGACATTCTCCTCCTGGGCGAGGTGGAGGGGGCTTCCCTGAGTTCAGCCGTGAGTGGGCATCAGAGCACAAGATCCAGTCCTGGCCTCGAACCACCCCGTGGTTTGTTCCATGGCACCATGCACCTACTATAGCAGCTCCCCAAAATCGCTAAGGTGGCAGCATGAGACACCGAACTCTTGAATGCAGAGAGTCACGTGGAAGATGACACCCCCACCCTGGAGTGTGAGAAGGCCAGATCACCCGCCAGCCCCTAGATCTTGGCACCGTCTGGTTCTTCACGGATACTCAACAAGCTGAGATTTCTTTAGCCTGAGGAGAAAGAATAAGGATGGATTGGCCCCCAGACATTGTCTCTGCTGAGAAAGTGGTTTCACCAAGAAAGGGCAGCAGTGGAAATTTAGACACGGACGCTCAAAGCATCAGAGCTAGTCTCTGATGTGCCAGGTTGCTCTGTGGAGATGACTCCCTGTCTCCTGGCTGGCGTGGAGTGGACACCAGGGCTCCCAGCTAGTAGCGTGTCCAGATCCAAGCTCACCTCCAGCTGCTCACCATCCTAGTCTGGGACAGCACCCAGGAACGGGCCACAGGCCATCGGCCCTCTTCTTTCTCTGGCTAGGGGATGTGGCCTCGGCCTGCCAGGAGGAACATTCTCAATGACCTCTGCCCACTGCTTGGGCTTGTCCCCTACGGTCCTGGGAGAGGCCTACAGGAACCAGCCAGGACTTCAAGGGGCTTCCCCTCCTAGCCACACCAGGCACCTCACCAAGTGGGGAGAAGGGGTGCCGGGGGAGCCTCGAGCTCAGTCCTGACCTGCACTGCGGTACCTCCTCTCCAGCACCACCCTGAAAGGAGAGGAATTTATTCCCAATTTATGCACAAGGAAATGACACAGATGCCCATGTCAGCTGTGCACCATCCCAGGCCCGGGAGTGTGCCGAGTGGAAGGATCTACCCTGTCACCCGAAACCTGCCTGAGATCCTGAGAGCAGCCGACCCGGGCTGTAGTCCACTCTCCCCTGCTAGTGCTTTCAGTCACGGGTCTAGAAAACCCTTGCTGGTAGGTGCGGGGGAAGCTGGCGGGGCAGGGGAGTTGCTGTTCTCTTATACTCTGGGTAGATTGAGGCCCCGAAGTCCAGAACTTAGCTGTGACCATGCAGTGGCCCATTTGGCAGCACCGGGGACCCGCTGTGGGGAGTCACTTCTCTAACACCTGGCGTCTAACAGCTGGGTTCAGATTTCTGACGTGTAAGATGTGAGGTCGAGTCATCTTCCCAGCATGTCTCGGGCCATCCCTCCTTGGGGAGGCTCGCTGGGAAAGGCCCACAGCACTTTCTACTTTACGTCTGTCTTAAGCTATACTTTCTCTCTCAAGAAAATCTGGCATGATCCCAAGGGTCCTTGCTGTGTCCCTCATGCAGCCATCCTGTGACCCTTGTCATGCTGTCCCCATAGAAGGCGGAGAGTCCCGGCCTCCAGCACACAGGGCCACTCTCTGGAGCCGCTGTAGGAGAGGCTTCTGTCACTGCTGTCCTCGTGGCCAGCCCCGCTCTGGAAGAAGCTCAGACACGTCTCAGGGAGCTACGTGCCTTCGGGACTAGTGAAGGCCTCCGCCTGCCTCTCGGGTGTTTAAAGTGTGGGCACTGGATGCCCCTGGAGATCTGGCTCAGCAGAACATCAACTTCAGATATGGGAGAGCTGCCCTGTTTGTGGTGACGATACCATTTGTTGCAAGATGGCAGGTGACACACATTTCCTGAAGTTCACGTATTTACTGACCGTCTCCTTGGGGCCAGAAGCCAGAAAGAGAATTAGGCCGTACAGGACGGAGGTCCCAGATGACTCTCCCCGGGGCCCTTCCCGACTGGCTTCATTGTCCCTGTTCTTCAGATGAAGACGCTGGTGGCCTTGGGCTTTCTCAAGGATTCAGAGTCGACATTCTCTCTGGATTAGCCTCCGAGTCTCCTGGTCGGGTTTCTCCGTGTCTTTATTGGCCTCTTCCCCATTTGGGGTCCTGAGACTATGTGGCCATTTGCTGTGGGTTTAGGCCCCCAATTGCCCCAGGTGACAATGAATGGGGTCTGGCTTGAGTTGGTGTCTTTGGGAGCTCCGAGGCTATGTAAACCTCACTTGGGCGGGTAGGGATCTCGGCTCAACAGGGTGGCCCTCCCTAGAGCTCCACGGCCCCGAGCTGGATCAAAGGCTGTCTCCACACTCTGCAGGACTGTCCGGAGATTTTGAGTGAGTGGATGGGAAAGGCATCGAGAACGTTAATGTTTTGGATTCCAAGTTCCGTTCAGGTGAGCCCCTGCCCTCTGAGCTTCCTTGGTGTGTGGTGGAGGCTGAGGCTGCGGCAGGAGCAACAGCAGCCATCTGGTTGGCTGTGACAGTGCGCAGGTGTGGGCTCTGCGGTGGCTCTTTCTTTCCCCACTGCTTCCTCCCTAGGTGGCCGTGACCCCCCAGCTCACCCCTCTGTCTTCCGCCATCCAAGGTCAACCCCCTCTGCTCAGGGCTTCCTCCACCCTTCCTGCCCGCTCCTCCTCCAGGAGCCATTAGGCTCATAGAATCAATGAACCTTTCTTGGGGGTTTTGTGGGGAAGAGGTAAAGTGCCTATTTTGTTTGTTTGTTTTAAGCCTTGAGATTATTGTCATCAAAAGATTTTCCTCTGTCCAGTTGAGTCCTGTTAGGAATGTGCCTTGGAACTTACCACACAGGTTTAGAGAAATAACTAAAAGTCAGGGCTGTCCAAACATCTCTCATGGTGGCTCCTTCTAAGAGGCAGCTCGTCCCGTGGAGCTGTCCTGAGTGATGTCCATACCTCCTCCTGCCCATTGCCCCAGGAGCACGTCTACGCTGACTGGGCTCGGAAGGGAGGCACTGGTGCCGTCCCCACCTCAGGCTGCTGCAATCAGAATCTCTCAGGCAGGACCCGGGAAGAGGCCTGTGTGGTGCTTTGTGGACACACCAGCCGCCAGCTCCTCAGACTCCACCACACACACACACGCACACACACGGATGCTGGACCTGGTGTCCCCCGTAGCCACTGGTGCTGCTGGTCGGAGCAGGGAGGCCCTAGAATATCACCATGGGCACACCACACCTGCTGCCACGAGCCAGCTGGGTTGAAGAGACAGAGCACTGTGAGCTGTGCTGTCTTCCCAGGGAGACAGGGAGTCACCGGCCAGTCCCCTGGACTCGAGAACTTCCCTCCATATTTTTGTCTTCCTACACTCGTCACCTGAATGTGTCTCCGGCCTGGGCCCCCTGCTGCCTTTTTCACACACACACTCTGCTGTTCACTCGCGCCCAGGGCTCCAGCACCGAGAGACCTTTCTGTTCTGAGGGTTGCACCTGCCGGGGCTCAGCTCCAGGACATGACGCCACATGCAGACACTGAGCGCAGGTCCCGAAGGGAGCTCTTCTGTTCCATCGTCATCCCCGGGAGTGTCACCTGAACGAGCTGGTCCTGTTAGTGCACCCCTCCACTCCAGCTCCTTCAAGGGTGTGACAACACCTGCAGCCCTGCAAGTGCTCGCTGGACACCTCCAGTGGACGCCGCCTCCGCCCGCCAGCCCCAAGCAGCACATGCGTGATCTCACCACATCTGCTGTCTGTGCAGGTGGCAGCAACACCACGCCAGGGGGAGAGTCTGCCAGGAGTGGCCACTGTCGCCTCGCTCCCTCCAGGGACGCCCCCCGCCCAGCATTGCTCATTTGCAGAGCAGGTGCCTCTAGGAAGTGGCTCTCCCTTTTCTCTTCCTACGAGGTTTTCACTAGAGTCCTTCAGATGCAGAAAGTTCCCCTTTAGCGAAGACAGAAAGACTGCGTGCTGCGTGAGAGGACAGGAGGTTTTCCCATAATTCTCTCCTGGCTAGATTTGCTCCTGGCTCTCTGTCCCCACCCATCCCCTCGTGTGGCAGCCTGAGCTGTCAGCCTCTTCTCCAGAGCCGCGGAGGACAGGCCTTGGCTCTTCCTTGTATCAGTGTTTAGATCTAAGCAGTGCCAACGTCATGAACGCAGGTTGAAAGATCAAGGTAAGTCTGTCTCTTTACAAAGGTCCGACCCTGAAGCTGGGCCAGCACCACTGTGCCATGTCCACGCAGAACCAGGTGACGGATCTCCAAAGCAAGTGGCGAAATGAGAAATCTGGTGGTGGCTCCGATGGACGGGGGCTGCCCAGCCACGCTCCTCCACCTCATGGCAGGCGGGGGCTGAGGTGGTGTGTCCCGGGCTGTTCCCTGGCTCTTGACCATCTAATCTAGGGACAGGCAGGAAGCTGTTTTCAGGAAAACGGCCACATCCTTGAGAGGGCAGCGTGGGGCAGGGCAGGCAGACGGGCCACACCGGAGCTGTCTGGGAGGCTGGCATTTGCACACCGTCCCGTCACACACAGCCTCGCTGTGGCTCGAGGGAGCGGCAGGGTCACATCCAGTCAATTGTCATGGCAAGAGCTGTGGCAGGTGGTACCAAGAGCAGCAGAATTCCATGTGACTTTGGAATCCAGACTCAGATTTCTCCCCTTAGACCACTATTGCTGAGGACATGGCTGAGCCCTTGGGAAATCCGTCCCTCTTCTACAGATGGAGTCTGGGGAAGGCTGTGGGATCACAAGCCAGGCCCCGCTCACCGTCATGCTTAGACTGTTTTAACCTTCAAAAGCACAGATCCCAACTCCAAAATTGAGGTTCCCAGAGGAGCTTCCCTTTCTTGCAGTTCACAGGCAATTTCTCTGTGTCTAAAAGTACCCAAATCCTTACGTGGAGTTCCCCAAATTACGAGCTTGTCTGTGGCGCCGTCCACGCACGTTGCCACCTCCACTCTTGAATGAGCCTGACATACGTGTCCCTCCTTTGAGGCTCAAGATTCTGTGCCCTCGTGTGGTGCTTAAAGTCGGCTTGTCTCGGATTTCTGTGCCAGACCATCACAAGTCGGAGCCCTGGCCTTGGCAAAGTCCCTGGCACACTGGCGGCAGCCATTGGCCCCTGAGGTTTGTTTGCCTGCCGGATCCCCAGGGGCCTGAAAACAAGTGTGGTGTGACGTTACATCACACCTGTGCAGGCCTAGGAAGTAGGAGGGTTTAGCTCTGGGTCCAAGGGAGGCTGGGGATAGGACAGGCAGCAGTGTCGCCTCAGAGAACGTCAGTGGCTGCTTGGCCACGGGAAGGGTCGGACCTCGCCGTCACATTCATGCTCTTTGCAAAGGTTGAAGGGCTGTGCCCGATGCTTCAGAAGGTGGTTCCTTGATGCGCTTTGGTCCCTTATCATCAAGGGTGCTGAGCTGTGTGTCATGTGCCCTTGACATGCTCCAAGGATTCACCGCTTGTTACCTTCCATATGATTCTGAATTCAGCATTTCACAGCTCACTTTGGAAATAGCATCTCCCATCCCCACGTGTCTGTGTGCACTGCAGGGGTGAAAACAGGCCCTCTCTGCAGGCATCTGGGCTCTGGATCTGGGCTCTCTATTTTCCAGGGAAAATTTGAGATCCAAAAGGAGTGACAGGGTAGGGGAAGGAAGGCTTGGGCTTGAATCAGGCTCAAGTTCAATGAGCAAGTACCCGGACTTTCCCACACAGTGACCTTCATTAACCTTCCTTCCCCGAGGTCCTCGTTGGCAGCTGTGGGAACAGAGGCTCAGCGAAGCTGAGATCCTGGCCCGCAGAGGCAGCAAAACCAGGGGCCAAAGCCAGGTGCCCTCCCCTCAGCCACACGGTCCCCAAATCCCGCTGGTGACTCGCTCTGCTTCAGTGTAGAGGTCCTTCTGATGGGGCGGCTCTGCTGGGTCCCTCTGAGCTGCCATGCTTCCCTCTCACTGATCGAGGGATCCCACACCTGCTGTGTGTGTATTCCCAGCACCTCGGAGAAACAGCCCTTGTACAGGAGCTCAGCCTAGGCGGCTCTCAAAGATTGTTCAAAATTACAGCCCACAGTGCTTGTGGGGAGTCCACGCAGACTCCAGAGCCTGAGAAACCAGATGGACAAGTCAAGGAACTCACAAGTCAGACCTGAGAATCTTGGGCGCTTGGTCTTAAGTTCTTGGCCTTGGGGGAGGAACCGGGCTGAGGTTCAGTTTGGGCCTCATGCGCCTTAATTCATTGCAAACTGTCACTTAGCAGGACCCTGGCGTGGACTGCACGTGTGCTCACAGCTCTCATTTCCCTCCCGTCCAGGTCCTTGCTGCAAAAGTGCTCAACCTTGTCCTGCCAAACCTGTCCCTGGGGCCCATCGACTCCAGCGTGCTCTCTCGAAATAAGACAGAGGTGAGAGGCTTTCGGAAAACTAAGGGCTGGTTTGGGGCCTGCAGCGAGAGCAGCAGCCCTGATGGAACATCCTTGTTTTGTCTCTGTTCTCGTCTTGTGGGAATTGATGGGGACACGAAGAAGCCTGAGATGTTGTTGGCTTCGAGTTTGGGTGAGCCGGGAGCAGTGGTTGCTTGTGAGGCGATCGTGTGCATACCAGTCAGATCTCTGGTTGCAGGTGACAGAAACCCGAGTCGAAGTGATTTCAGCAAAAGGAGGATGTAGTGGTGGAACCGAAGACTTCAGGCAGGCTGGATCCAGGGCACCAAAAGTCTTGTTCTCCAGCTGTCTCTCTCAGCTCTCATTTGCCCTGGTTCAGCTTCATTCCCAGTTAGGCTTTTCCCAGGTGGAGGCAAAGAAGGTCATTGGCAGTTCCACACGAGCAACCCCAGAGGGAAAGGCGGCACCTCTTCCCAGCGAAAGTGTCCGGGCTGATTTCCCCTAGCTGGTTTTTCAGACCTGGATTATCTGACTGGGAAGGGGAACAGGGCAACCGCTCCCCCTCCTTGCAAAAGGAGAGTAGAGGAAGGCGACTCCCTGGGGGGTAAGCTGGGGTGGTGGGAGCAGAGGAAGGCCGCGTTTTACTGCCCCTGAGCAAACCGAGCCCCACAAGAAGAGAGGACTTCCCTGCGTCACCCCCTGGTGGCTTAGCCTGAGATAAGGGGGGCGACCCCCACCCTGCCCTCCCTGTGGACTTGCAGCCGGGGGTCGGCAGCATCTCAAAGGCACCAAATTTGCCTTCACAATTAAGCAAATCAATTTGCCACTCTTTTGCCTCAGTTTCCCCTCCTGCCTTAGGGGTTTGAGATCAGTGGCTCCTTGAGACAGAGTGGGGTGCTCTGGCCTTGTGGTGGTCTTCTCAGGTCTGGGCAGTTGCATTCTAACTTCATTGAAAATTTGACCTCCTGTTCCAGAGTCGTTTAGAGAGTGGGCAACTCAAGGGAAACAGTCCATAACATGATGGAAGGAGACTAGAAGTTGAAACACCCCAGGCCTCCAAGGGCCAGCTAATAAAAATCAGGCTGGCAGACGCCCTGGGGAGCTGCAAGCATCCTGCAGGCAGCCAGCGGGATCTGATCTGTGCATACATCCACATCAGTGTAAAACCCATGGTACCTTCCAAACCCACGTCTGGGGTCAAATCCGACCTTCCAGGGGCCACTGACTGGCATTTCAGGCAGATCCGTACATTGAAGAGGCACGGCCTTCAGACCCACAAAGATCAAAGGCAGACACTCCCCGTTTGGTCTAATCCTGACACGAATGAGATCAACATCAGCCTCACTTCACAGATGAGGAGTCCAAGGCTCGGAAAATAACTTATCTCAATAACTTCGTGATCATTGAGCCCTTCTTCTTGTTTTGCAATAACTGGGTCCCTCAGCCCATGGCCCAGGGCCTTGCTCTGGGTTCAGGTCTCACCCTGTGAAGGGACCTCTGTACGGGGAGGGGCTCCCTCACCTGCTCGTAACCTGAAGGAGGTTGTGGCTAGAATGTGTCACCTCTGGCAACACCGGTTATCTTCTGGGGAGCTGAGCGAGGACAACCATGAGTTTAAAAGAGACATGGCTAGGCACGATGGCTCTGTAGTCTCAACACTTTGGGAGGCCGAGGTAGGAGGATTGCTTGAGCCCAGGAGTTCAACATCAGCCTGAGCAAAAGCGATTTTCTCTACTAAAAAAGAAAAAAATTAGGCAGGCGTAGTAGTGGGCACCTGGCATCTACTCAGGAGGCTGAGGTGGCATGGTTGTCTGAGCCCAGGAGTTTGAGGTTGCTGTGAGCTAGGTTCACGGCACAGCTCTCCAGCCTGGGTGACAGAGCGAGACTGTTTCAAAAATAAACAAGTGAGAGAAACCTCCCTGTGAAATCTCTGAGACCACCATCTACCTGCAAACTGCGTTGTTTATTTTACCACCTGAACATATATAGGCAAAGAGGGAAAAAAGATAATTAAATGGTTCCAAACCCTCTTTGTTTAAAAGTATCAACTTCCAGGGTGGTGCCTGTGGCTCGGCAGAGTAGGGCGCCAGCCCTGTACATCGGAGGTGGTGGGTTCAAACCCAGCCCTGGCCAAAAACTGCAAAACAACAGAAAAAAAGTAACAAATGTAAGAGCTTTTAACCCTCTTCTCTGCGAAGACGAGGAAGTCCCTGAGAAGGAGAGCCCTCCTCTGCCTCTTCCCTGCCGGGACCTGTGTTCTTTGCATATGCCCTGGGAAGGGCTCCCTGGGGGCCAGGCCGCCCCCCCCCCATGTGGTTGTTTATAAACACTAATAAATGTCACTGCTGACAAGACTCATGGAAGAAAGGTCACTGACCAGCCTGAAGGATAGATCGTAGCCAGAAGTATAAGGAACAAGAGTTCCCACTTCTCTGCAGAGAGAATTATCCCTGCCTCTTCCTTTGAACATTCTGCTGGGCTTTAAAAATAGCAACGCCATGGGGGAAGTGTGCTCAGGAAAGGCATCCAGCCTCTGGAGTCTTAAGGCACATCTTTAGCTGAGATATTTCCCATGGAACCCTGCAGCTATAAAAGCCTCACAAAGAAAAGACATTTGCCTAACAAGCTGAGTGAGGCAGGGCGGAGGACGCAGGCAGGTGGGACACCGGCTGCCCACACAGGGGTTGGGCTGGGGGGCAGATCTGGAATCTCATCTATGGGGAAGCAGGTCACTCTGCCGGGGAAATACCGACAGCAGAGTGTGAGTCTGGGGTTTGCTGTGGCAAGTGTTCTCACAACCCACCCAGGGCTGTCAGTGCCCGGCACAAGTGTGGCCTCACAGCCACCCCCCAAAGCTCTGGTTTCCCAGCAAGTGTGAAGCCTCCAGGAAAAAAGGCAGAAAAAGCCTTGTCTCAACACCTCCAGCGCACAGCGCTGGTGCCCTTCTTAGGCGCCAGCCTGCACAGCCCCTGGTCTCACCATGACCCCAGGAGGTCAGTCTTACTGTCGGTGTTTGCAATTGTAGCAACTCAGGCCCAGCAAGAGCAAGTCACTTACCCCAGGACACATAGGTAGTAAGGATTTGAGTCCAGGTCTCTCTGCTGTGGGCTAAGGGCTGTGGGTACTAAAACCTGGGAAACAAAAGAAGTCATTGCTCGACCACTTACTGTTTGCACTTCAGGGTTACTGGCCAGCACATCTGAGCACTGACACAGCCATCATTCCACACCCAAGGGTGGGCTGTTCAGAATGGGTGATCTCTCCCTGTCAGAGAAGCCTTGAATGTGATTCTAAGTGGCTATCTGGCCAAGGACGCTGTGGGCAGAGGTGAGGGGACAGCCTGCTGTGTGACCACCCAGTGGTCACAGGCTGGTCCTCTGCCTTCTTTCTGAGCCCCACGGTCCCAGCCATGGAAGGGGCCTGAGCAGGAAGGATTGATACTGTGATTCTGAGCACCCCTTGCACAGGCTTCTTCTGTTGAAGCCATTTGTCTTCTAGAAGCAAGTTTCTATTCTCTATAAATATCAGAATGCCCTCCAAGTGCATCTGGCTGGACACACGGGCGGGCCACAGGGCAAGCTGTGCGCCCTGGGGGATGCATAAAGCGGCTGACCTGCCTGGGGCCTTTCCTCACCTCACCCCAGCCCACCCGGTACTTCAGATGTGTCCGGCGCCAAGAGTCAGCCCACGTTCCCAGTTTCCTGCGTGTCGTCCACCCACTCTGCCAGGAGGCCCTTGGAAGGCTCCCGCCGGCTCAGAGGCCTTCAAGTAATTGTAGCCACAGCTAAAGATAGGCCCAGCTTCCCACTCTGTCCCCAGGACACAGCCTCCCACAGAAGTTCCTTCTGAGAACAAGATACTAACTTTCCAGTAAGCTCACTTTGGCCAGCAGATTTTATTTTGTGACTGTCTGCCCTTCGTATTTTATATTCCCCACGGGATACTTGTTTATGTGAGGCAGCTAGAAATTTACCAATGTCCTAACAGCACACCCAGCCATAGACGGTCTCTGGGTGTGGGCGGCTCCATGGGGTGGTGGCCAGGGTGCCCTGACTCCGTCTGCATTGCCCTGAGCCTTGCACCGCACCCCATGGGTGTTCCTGCTCCCAGCCCTGCTCCTCACTCCCAGCACTAACGCTGGGGGAAGCAGCTCGGATGGCAGGACAGGCAGGTCCCGGAAACTGGATGCTTTAATGGCAGCCGGAAAGTTATGACTGCAAAGGCGGTGTCAGGAAGCCCAGTGCTGCTGAGACCAGAGGCTCTGAGGAGGCTTCTGCTCCAAGCAGGCCCAGCTGAGCTACTCTCCCCGGGCCTGTGTGTGTGTGTACACGCTGACGCAGGGCAGGGCCTCAGCACAGGAGGAAGGCGCCTGCCCAGAGCGCTCATATGAGAACATATCCTAGGCATAGAGCTCTCAAAAGACACGTCTTGCCTGTTGTAAATACAGGGGTATAAATATTTCTTTGAGACCCTGCTTTCCATTCTTTTTTTTTTTTTTTTTTGAGACAGAGTCTCGTTCTGTCACCCGTGGTAGAGTGCAATCATAGCATCATAGCTCACAGCAACCTCAAACTCTTAGGCTTAAGCGATCTTCCTGCCTTACCCTCCCAACTAGGTGGAACTACAGGTGTGTGCCACCACAACGCCTGGCTAGTTTTCCTATTTTTTTTATTTAGTAGAGACAGGGTCTCGCTCTTGCTCTGGCTGGTCTGAACTCCTAAGCTCCAGTAATCCCCTCACCTTGGACTCCAATCCACAGAGTGCTGGGATTACAGGTGTGAGCCACCGTACCGGCCTGCTTTCCATTCTTTTGAGCACATACCCAGAAATGAGACTGCTGGATCACATGGTAAAGCTGTTTAAAGTTGTTAAGGACCCGTGGTACCCTTTTCAAGAGCAACTACACCATTTGACCCCCCCGCCCCCCAGCAGAGCACAAGGGTTCTCCCTCCTCACAGACACTTGTCATGTTCTGGGTTTGATACTAACCGTCCTCTTGGGTAGGAGGTGGTGCCCCCCGGGGCTTTGATCTGTGTTGCCCTGACAGTTAGTGACCTTGAGATACTAACCGTCCTCATGGGTGGGAGGTGGTGCCCCCCGGGGCTTTGATCTGTGTCGCCCTGACAGTTAGTGACCTTGAGCGTCTATACATGCTCACTGCTCATTTGTTTGCCTTTAGAGAAATGTCTGTGCAAATCCTCTGCCCAGTATGGGCATTTTTGTTGTTGAGTCACAGTTCTGGTATGCTCTGGATATTTATTAACCTCACACACAGATATGATTTGCAGATATTTTCTCCCAATCCTCAGCTGCTGTTTTTTACTCTGTTGACAAGGTCCTTTGATATAGTACAGTTTATTTTTTATTTTGTTGCCTATGATTTGGGGTCACATACAAGAAATCACTGCTACATCCAGTGTTACAAAGCAGATCCCTTGTGTTGGATGAGCTATCTGAAAGTAAGTTGCAGACACCGTGACCCTGAGAATACCTGAGAACTTCAGCTGCACTGCCCCACAGGACAGGTCCGGAATAGGGGCGCCCACGCATGCCTCCACACCATTACAGGAGTCCCCGAGTTACAGACATCCTCCTGGGGTGTGACTCACGCTTACGAACAGAGGCTATGACAGGTAATAGGTAAATGCACCTGTTCCAACCCACATACAAATTTGACTAAAGAAACGTACAAGACCTATCTCATTCGTAACCTGGACTTCCTGTGTCATACTTAGGAAAAATAATCATAATTCCCTGTCGTCCTGTCTAGTCCATGAGCCAACAGTCGTCAGCAACATTTAATTTTAAGACTTGAGACAACGTGATTTTGCAGTTCTGCGACCAACCGTGATGAAGGTGGTCCTGTCTCTCTTAGTATTTCTCCCGTCCCTGGGCCTGTGAGCGGGTGGAGAGCATGGCAGCTGCCTTTGCTCTTCCTTTGGTGACCATTCACAGGCTATGTCTGTGTCTGGAGTCACCCCCAGGGACCCCCCTGCTCCAGAGTCCAAGGAGGGTCAACTTTTTGCATCACTTCTGTTTTGAAGACTCCTTAGCCCCCCAGAAGGAAGCCCTGCAGGCTGGTGGTGAGTTTATGCAAATAGCCTAGTTCCATGTGCCCAGGGCTGCCAAGCCAAGCCCAGCTCATAAGCACAGATACCAGGATGTCCCAAAGTTCAGATTTTTACATTGTAATATTTAATTGCAATTATATAAAACTTCTAAACACAAAGCAGTGCATCATATTACTTATGGACACACAAATGCGTAGGTGAGTATAAAAATGTGAATGGGGAGAAAAAGACCTAACTTCAGCATGCGGCTTCCCTCCAAGGAAGGAGAAAAGGAGCAAAATGGCATCAAGAGTTGATCTGGAAAAAAAAGTTCAACTATATTTTCTACATTCAGTTATTTTTAAAAATGTATTTATTTTGGATTAATATCGTCTGCGTTTGTAAGGTGCCGTCCTTCCTCAGGAGATGTGCCCTCCACCTGCTCGGCGGGGGCCCAGTGAGCCCTCCCCTCCCCCTCAGAACTTCAGATTTTAATAGCAACAAGTCATTTGGGGGAAAGAATGTTCATTAATTTACATGCCCTTGATTAATGACAACTCAGAAATGTGGGCTGATCCTGATTAATCCTCTTTAGATCCAAACTGGGACTGCAGCCTGCAACAGCGGAGGACGTGCAGTTCCGTCTCTGTTTCCAAATGGTTCTTGTCTGGAATTTCAGCTGCTGAGGCCTGGCACCTGCGACAGTTGGCCCAGGGCAGTGTGAGGTCACAGTGAGGACTCAGGCCTCCTGATAAACAGGGTTGGGAGTTGGGAGGCTTTCTGCTGAGTCAGGCAGGGCCTTATCTCCCCTCTGCCAGCCTGCGGCAGTGCCAGGGGGTCACCCTGCTGTGCCTGCCCATGATACAGAGTGGAAGAGGGATGGTGGGCTTGGTGTGAATGGTACGGGCTTTCAGAAAGACCTGCATCTGGGCCCTGCTCTGCCTCTCTGTAACCCTGAAACACCACACTGGGTCTCACTGGTCCTCGGGTCCCTGAGACGGTCCGCACAGTTCTCAGAGCTGTGGGACAGGCCTGTTGATGGGGAGAGAGCATCGGCGTCGTCAGAAGTGACAGGCCTTGCTGGCAGACGAGAGGAAGGGTATGGGAAGGGGACTTTCTGGGACCTGGGAACATTGGGAGCAGCCTGTGGCACAGAGACCGACACACAGAGAAAGGAGTGGCCCCGGGGAAGTGGTGCACGGTGTCACCGCACTGCTGGGGAGGCCACTGGAGGGGGCAGCTGCCAGTGTCCACTGGAAGGCTGCACAGGCAGCCGAGGAAGGGGGATGAGGGCTGCGGGGACTGGCCCAGAGGTGCAGGGGAGTGGCAGGGGCTTGGATACCTGATTCTATAGCGAGGCCTGCGTTATGTCCGGATCTGGGCTGAGGGCTGTGGTACTGCCTGGGGCAGTGGGTCAGGCCCAGGAAGAGGGGACTTGTGGAGTGAGGGAGCCCCTGAGGGCCACACGAGCAAGGCTGTTCCTGTTTGGTATATTCCACATTCAGACCCATGTCTATAGTAAATGCTTATCTGTGTTTAGAACATTCCATAAGCCTGGTGTTCCTGACACAGCGGCTGCACCGAGGGGAACCGCCCAGAGAGCTCCAAAGAGTTGACCCCGGGCGTCCACTCACTAATCCCGCTGAAGGAATAGCCAGGGTTCCCTTTTTCTCTGAGGATCCAGGGTCTTATTCCCATTGCAAACAGCCCCTAAGCTGGTGGTCAGCCTCTTAGGAACCAGACGTGCGGCTTCCTGGGATGGGTTAGAGAAAGATCTGCCCATTTACTCACTGCACCTCGCCCAGAGCGCCTCTGTGCCAGCCAAGGTGCAGGACAAGCAAAGGGAGGGAAGGACAGACAGAGCCCTGACCCTCACGTCAGATAGACACGACACAAATGAGCTGACTGCCGACCAGGGTGAACAGGCGAGTGTGGGCCACAGAGAGGGCCATGGGAGGTCTGGGAAGCCTCCCCTTCAGCCTGAAAAGGGAGCAGATGGTGTTAATTTTTTTTTTTTTTTGAGACAGAGCCTCAAGCTGTCACCCTGGATAGAGTGCTTTGGCATCACAGCTCACAGCAGCCTCCAATTCCTGGGCTCAAGCGAGTCTCCTGCTTCTGCCTCCGAAGTAGCTGGGACCACAGGCGCCCGCCACAACGCCTGGCCATTTTTTGGTTGCAGCCGTCATTGTTGTTTGGCAGGCCCGGGCTGGATTCGAACCCACCAGCTCAGGTGTATGTGGCTGGTGCCTTAGCCCGCTGAGCCACAGGCTCTGAGCTGATGGTGTTAATTATTAATGCCATAGAAGAGGGGCTGGAAACCACCTCAAGGTGGGAGGTAGAAGCCACCATGCATAAGAGAAGATTTTCTCTCATCTAGCTCTTTCCACAACAAATCATGTTTCCTGCCATTCAAGACAAAGTTGGGAAATGAAGAAATTATCTCCGCAAAGACCTACATTCCTGTTAGGGTTTCCATGGGTTTCTAGATCTTGGGTAGAGTTGTTGGGAACTCTCTCCCCAATGTGCTGAGAAAGCTATTTGACTTCCCTATAATGGAAAAGGGTGGATTAGGAGGGATCTAAACAATGGCACAGGAGGTGGGAGTCCAGGATGGGCTTTAAAGCATGGATGGAAGGCTGAGGCTCCCCAGGGAAGGGAAGGGAAGGAGGTCGGAGCAGGCAGCGCCAGCTGTGGCACCTGTGGGCACCTGGGGAGAAACCACAGAAGGTGAAGCCTGCCGAGGGGACTGCTCTGTCTCTGATCGGGGCAGAAGGGCTCTGCCATCTACTTTGACTGGCAGTGAAGGGTGGCGGCCTCTCTGGCCCTCCAGGTCCCTTCTCCGTCCGTCAGGCCCACGTGTTTGTGGTCCTCGCCGAGGACTATTTCTGTCTTTTCTGATGAGTGCCAGCACCCCTGCCAAGGCACGGCTCCTGGCTGTCTAAGCCCGCAGCACTAACGCTGCCCTCCCTTCTCCAGACAGGTGGCACAGCAAGGCGCAGTTAAGGAGGCAGATGGTTCCTGTCCCGGCTCTGCCCCCTACTTGCTGTGTGACCTTGGGTGATTCAGCTAACCTTTCTGAGCCTCAGTCTCCTGGTGTGTGAAATGGTGATAATAACAAGTCTTTGCATCATAGCAGGGACCCTGAATAGAAAATGAGCAAGAGGGGCAGTACCTGTGGCTCAAGGAGTAGGGAGCTGGCTCCATATGCCAGAGGTGGCGGGTTCAAACCCAGCCCCGGCCAAAAACTGCAAAAAAAAAAAAAAAAAAAGAAAAGAAAAGAAAATGAGCAAGGGTAGGTACAGCCTCAACACAGTACCTGGCACCGAGTTAAGGGCTCAGTGTGTCAGGCATTTTCATATTATTCTAATTAAGCTGTGCTACTGCATCTTATCACAGAACAGGTTTTTAAAAAATAGGTCAAGAGATTTCACTGTAGCAGCTGTGTCTAGATTTTGCTGAACCATAAGTTAAAGCAAACTCCCAGCTGAGAATTGCAGCTATATTTACTGGGCTTTAGTGCAAAGTTTCTTCCCACAGAGAGACAGAGTTCAAATTTTCAAAGGCCCAATTGGCATGTTCCTGGTTGTCAAGTTCAACCTTGCTGAGAGCCTCCAGAGCCGTGTGAGTGGTGAAGACACTAGAAAATCAAATACAGGAGGCTGGGAAGTAGTCACAGCTCATGACACGTAAAACCCAAGAAGAACCTACAAGGTCCCCAAGAAAAGACTTCAAGTCGGCTCAGCGCCTGTGGCTCAATGGGCTAAGGCGCCAGCCACGTACACCTGAGCTGATGGGTTCAAATCCAGCCCGACCTGCCAAACAACAATGATGGCTGCAACCAAAAAATGGCCGGGCGTTGTGGCGGACGCCTGTGGTCCCAGCTACTTGGGAGGTGGAGGCAAGAGACTCGCTTGAGCCCAGGAATTGGAGGTTGCTGTGAGCTGTGAGTGTTACAGCTTGAGGCTCTGTCTCAAAAAAAAAAAAAAAAAAAAAAAGAAAAGACTTCAAGTCTTAGCCGTTTTGGAAGCTCCCCAGGAGGTCAGTTATCTGAAGCCAAGCTGTAGTCATTTGGACCCATGCCCCCAGTTTGGGCTCCTGCTTCCCCAGTAGGGGCCCAACTCTCCTTAAGGGGCACCCAGGGAAGACACGCCCCAGAGCGTGCCCTGGGCCTTCCTGCTCCTATTGGCCAGGATTCGGTCTCGTGACTACAGGTATCTGTCCCGACATGATGATGGAGGGGTGGGAAAATAGTGCCAAGGATCAGGTCTTTGTTTTAATGAATTGTTTTGACTTGAGACCAGTGTGACTCAGTTGTAGAAACAATACAGAGAGATGTTATGTGCCTGTTACCCACTTTCCCCCACAAGTGATGTTTTGCAAAACAACAGGACAGTATCACACCCAGAGCATGACACCGACACAGTCTAGCACAGACCATGTCCATGTCATGGGGCCCTTTCACAGTCACAGCCACCTCCTCCCGCCCCTCACCTCTCTCAGCTCTGGCAGCCAGGAATCTGCTCTCCATTCTTTAATTTCATCATGTCGAGAGGGTCACATCAATGGAAGCGTGTAGTAGCTAATCTTCATGGACTGAGTCCTTGGCCTTCAGCTTTGAATGGACTTATTTGCTGGCCAGAGTTCTGGGCTTGGGCCTGGTTAGGGAAGGGGCCTGTTTCCTTCCTGGGAGTGATGAGACATTTTCCTGGGACCTTTGGTAAATTTAGATCTTAAGCTTTCAGAAAACTGCTGCTGTAATTAGGCCAGAATTGCCATTGAAGGGGAAGGTTTGGGCCCCACAGCCTCAGTTTCCCTGTGGTGCCACCCGCCTCTTCCTTCCTGCCCCTTCCCCTCGGCCCCTCACTCCCAGCCCCAGCTGTGGTTCACACCAGTGGTCTGTCCTTTCCCCCACACATCTGGTGGCTCACTTGTCAAGCCCAGAATAGGCCATTGTGTAAACAGGGTCTACGTGATCACAGCTCGGGAAACAAGGCCAAGAGCAGGAAGCTGCTTGGCCAGCAGAGCAGTTAAGCCTAGGAGCACACTCCCAGCACCCAGTGTGTTCGGACGTCCAGTCAGGAGGTCAAAGCATTAGGCCTGCTTCTTGAAGGAGGTGGTCATCAGACCTGTGACCTACAGCTAGTCCTCGAAGCAATGTGGGGAACCCCATGGGTTCCCCAGTCCTCCCCGAGCCCTGGAGATAGCATCCAACAGAGTGGCATTGACCAAGGCATGGATGAAACAACCACAGATTAAATAGGAAAGGGGGATCAGCACCTGTAGGTCAAGTGGCTAAAGCGCCAGACACATAACACCAGAGCTGGTGGGTTCAAATCCAGCCCAGGCCTGCCAAACAACAATGACAACTACAACCAAAAAATAGCTGGGTGTTGTGGCGGGCACCTGTAGTCCCAGTGACCTGGGAGGTGAGGCAAGAGAATCGCTTAAGCCCAGGAGTTGGAGGTTGCTGTGAGTTGTGACGCCACAGCACTCTACCCAGGGCGACAGCTGGAGGCTCTGTCTCAAAATAAATACATAAATAAATAAACAAACAGGAAAGGGGCTTAGTTCTCTGGCCAGCGACTTCTCGGCATCCAGACACCTGTCTTACTGCTCAGTACCTCCAGGTACAACAATTACCCACGTGTAGGGGCCCAACTCTCTCCCTAAGGGGCACAGGGAAGACACGCCCCAGAGTGTGCCCTGGGCCTTCCTGCTCCATTCCTATTGGCCAGAATTCGGTCTTGTGACTACTGGGAGATGTGGTCTTTATTCTGGGTAGCTGTGTCTATTGGGAAGAACAGGAATCTGAGCAACTCCTGACAGGCGGGTTGTTAAACCTCCCTGTGCCTTGGTTTTCTCGTCTAACAAGATAATGAGAACCATTCGTCACCCAGGGTGACAGTGACGGTCCAGTGAGCTGTTATACACAGAAACACTTGGTGCCGGGCAGGTGGGAGAGCTCAGGCACGTTAGCTGTTCTCATCGCTATTACTCAGGAGATCCTGCAGATAAGGGCTGGGCTCAGTATCCGTCTGGTAGTTGGCACTGCTGTACCTGTGGCTCGTGTGTTGGCATCAGGACTTGCCTGACCCCATGTCCAGGGCTTGCGTGTGAATCCTGCAGCCCTCCTCCTCGCTGGGCTCCTTGCAGACCCTGAAGGAGCATCCCCCACGGCTGGGGCCTGAGGCAGCCCTCCGTGCACTGCCTTGCCAGGCCTGTGTCCTTCCAGCCTGCCGAGCAGATGGCTGGGCCCTGTGGGAGTCAACACCAGCTCAGCTGCAGGAAGGAGCGAATCAGCCTTGTGTGGCTTTTCACAAATGGTCTGGTTTGTGGTGCTCGGGCCCAGTATGGCAAGGAGTCAGATACGGCAGGGCTGACGGCAGGACAGCCTCTCCCCTCTTGGTGTGGTCTGGGATTCTGGCTGCACCCCTGTAGGGATAGGAACAGAAGGGCAGGTAGCCCTGGCCACCTCAGGGGCACCTCTCGTCCCCCCCTCTTGCCTGTCCCCACCAGGTGCCATTCAGGCAGCCAACAGCCCATCAGCAAGGATGTGGGAGCTGAGCAAAGAAGCCTCATAAGCTCACACCTGCCCTTAAGAGATTTCCAGAAGCTTCTGTGGGACAGATGCCGCATCTCAGCCCGCAGGTTAGGGCAGAGGTCCCCTGAGCTGTCTCACTGGAGGCGGGAGGAGGGAAGCTAGAAACCAAGATGGGCTAGGGACAGAAGGCCAGAGTGCCAGGGCAGCCCCTCTGGAGGTAGCCACAGGCGGGGAGTGGGTCCCAGTCTGGTCCCCGGCAAGTAGCCTCTAGGCATGTCCTGTAGAAGATGGGGTGGGTCAGGCAAGGTCAGGCCAGCAGGCCTGTTGGAGCCTCTGACAGCCTTTTGCAGCCCCAGTGTGCACGCAGGCTGGAGCCTACTACAGCCTGACCTGTCCTGGGCTTCTCCCCATCCTGAGGCCTGTTGGGCAGCGCCCAGCTCACACGGCCCTTGCTTTCCAGCATGGACTCTGTGGTGCCTGCAGTGTGCAGTGTGCCCCTCACTCGCTGGCACCAGGTGGACACCATGTCAGGGGGCGTTGTAGTGGGTGAGGGTTGCGGGGGAAGAGTCCAGAAAGAAAATCAAAGACGAACCTTCAGAAGTACTTATGAATGAAATAATCAAAGTAAACAGTATGATGCTGGTTATATTTTTAAAATAGAGGCAGAATGTGGTGCTCACACCTGTAAACCCAGCACTCTGGGAGGCTGAGGCAAGAGGATCCCTCAAGCTCAAGAATTTGAGACCAGCTTGAGCAAGAGCCAGCCCTCATCTCTACGGAAAATAGAAAAAAGTAGCTGGGCATGACGGGGCCTATAGTCCCAGCTACTTGGGAGGCTGACACCATAGCACTCAAAGCCTGGGCAACAAAGTGAGACCTGGTCTCAAAAAAAAAAAAAATTCAAATTACTACTCGAAACTTAGCTTCCCCAGCCCCAGCTGCCTGCCCTGGCATCCAGCCTTCAGGCCCAAGAAGGAAAGCCACCAGGTCTGGCCTGTACACTGATGGGACCCCTCTCTTTTCCCTCCAGGTCGACATTTATAACTCAGACCCCCTCATCTGTCGGGCAGGCCTGAAAGTGTGTTTTGGGATCCAGCTGCTCAATGCCGTCTCCCGGGTGGAGCGTGCCCTCCCCAAGCTGACCCTGCCCTTCCTGCTGCTCCAGGGCTCTGCCGATCGCCTGTGTGACAGCAAAGGGGCCTATCTGCTCATGGAGTCAGCCAAGAGCCAGGACAAAACACTCAAGGTGAGAACTGCCCAGCCACTCCCCATAAGGTGGGGCAGGAAGGCAGTGTTCCCATGGACGCACCTGCCAGACCCCCCAGGGCCCTGCTTCCCCTTCCCCAGCATCTCAGATGGGGACCGGCCTGGCTGCCTGGGAAATAAATGTAAGGAATCTGAGGCATCTATTAATTCTACGAGAGCACACAAGTCACTTGCTGATCATTTCATAGGCATGAGCTTCAAAGGGAAAAGGAGAGAACAATCAGAAGATTTTATGGTGAAGAAAAGAACCCACACCTGGGCATTTACTTAGCAAGTAACATCTCCCAAGACAGTGTCATGCCCCAGTGCTGAAGACACATGCGATGCACAGCAGGGCAGCAGTGCCACAGGGAGCAGACACCAACCCACAGGATGTCTGTGAGAGCTATCTCTGCAGGACAGGCCCCGTGGCTTGAATACGTGGCATCTTAGACATGAGAGACCGCACAGGGTTAACTGCGTGGGCCTCTCAGGATGGACAGTTTTATTTTGGGGAGCAGACTTGCTGGTTTTGTTGCCCAGCTGGAGGGAGCAGCCCCTCCTGGGCCTCTATCAAGTGACATCTGACTCTGGAATGCTCTGCTCTGTGGAGCAGATCATGGGCCTAGGACACATTTACATCCTGGTCCCCGTGGTCAGAGCTCCCTGGCCCTTATAGCCACAGCCTGGGCCCTGGGTCCAAGGCTGTTTTTGCTCTAGTTATAAAGAAGCAGGCAACTTGCTTCAGATACCACACCCAGCATGTGATGGAGGGGGCATCCGGACGCAGATCCTCAGACGCATGCCCACAACAAAGGCTAATAGCTTCGCAAAGTGCCAAGTGCTTTCCTTATGTCATTGTATTATAGGTGTGGACTCAAGGATGAACAGAAAAAAGTAAAAAAAGAAAGAAAAGGAAAGCTGAGATTTAAGCATAGTTAGCCTGGTAAATATAAGTATTAAAGAAAAAAAAGGAAAGGAAAGCTGGCTGTCATTCACGGGGGGAGTCTAAAACCTCTGGGGACATGTCACATGTTTCAGGAGAGCACCACTCACACCAGGCCTCACCCCAGGCTTGCAGCCTGTTGGTACCGTGAAAGGAGTCCACTGAGATCGCTCAGTGGTTCATTCGTTGCTTCTTTAATTCAAGTATTTATTGGTGCCAGACCCAGAGAACAAGACTGGCAAAAGCCCTGTCCCCTGGAACCTGTATCCTAGTGGGAGGAGCAAGAAATAATAACTGAACAGGATGATTAAGGAGGTGGTCAGGCCTGGGGGAGACTAAGCAGGGTGCCAGGATGGAGGCCAGAGGGAGAGGCGAGCACTTGCTTTAGATGGGATGGACCAGCCTGAGATCTGATGGTGGAAGAACTGGTGGGAGGATGCTCCGTGCTGAGGGAAGGGCAGTCTTGGTGCAGGCAAGCTGGCAAAAGGCGAGCAGCCTGGTGGGGACGCGCCGACAGGTAGCCCCCACCTGAGAATGCTGGAGTTCCTTTCTCCCTTGGTCCCCCGAGAAGCCACCTGAGTGTTTGGAGCCAGAGTGGCATGTGCTGACTTCAGGTTCTGAAGCATCCCCCAGTAGCCTGGAGACCAGGAGAGCAGAGCTATGGGGACCCAGAGGGAGAATGGTGCCACCAACGGCAGCAGAGGCCAGGCAGGTCGGGCTTATGGTCACGAGGGGATGGGTGACACTAGGCAAAGAAACAGACTTGGGACGGCAAGTGCTCTGCCTGCTGGAGAACTCCACTTGAACTTGGAGAGTCTGTTAGGAGCTCAGTGGCAGCAGCAAGTGGGCAGTCTAGAGCTCAGAGGACGGGTCCAGCTAGAGATACGAACTCCACAGCCAGCCTATGAATGACCTTTAAAGCTACAGGACTGGATGAGATTACTGGGGAGAGCAGAAAAGAGGGCACAGCCATGTCCTCAGCCCAGGTAGCAGTCAGGAGGCCACTGTGAGCCTCGCCTGAGAAGGAGCTGCGAGGGAGGGAGGAGGAAAATCAGGAAAGGAAAGTGTTTCTAGAAGGTGAGACTGATCACCTTATGAATGATGCTGGGAAGTCCGATAACGAGAGCACCAAGTGTCTGCTGGCCACGGCGGGAGGAGCACCTGCCGTGGTGGACGTGGGGGTCAGCTTGGGCTGCACTGAGGCCGGAAGAAGTGCTAGAAGCTGCTGGGGATTGTAGTTCATTTGAACCATCCACTGATCAAAAGGCATCAGCCTTATAATGATGGAAGGTCAGAGCCCAGTCCTGCGGGCTTAGTGGAAGGTTCCAGAGGACACGCAGACCCATCTCCCGCCTGGGGTCTCCTGCCCCCCACTTCCCCTTCTGTGCCCTGATTCTGTGTGTCTCTCCTACTTGCAGATTTATGAAGGTGCCTACCATGTTCTCCACAAAGAGCTTCCTGAAGTAACCAACTCCGTCTTCCATGAAATAAACATGTGGGTCTCTCAAAGGACAGCCGCGGCAGGAACCCTGCGGGGGCCCTGAGCACACTGCAGGAGCCTGGCTCACGGTCTGGGGGAAGCAGGCAGAGGAAAGGCAGAGAGAAATTCTCAGATGTGGCTTGCAAAAAAAAAAAAAAAAATCACAAATTGGAGGAATCCCTAGCAGAGTTTACTAGAAAAAAAACAAAAAAACAAAAAGACATTTCTTTCCTATATTAGGCTTTCAGCCACTGGATCTACCTTAAGGGGTAGACAT
Source organism: Arctocebus calabarensis (assembly GCA_963573935.1). Lineage (NCBI taxonomy): Eukaryota > Metazoa > Chordata > Mammalia > Primates > Lorisidae > Arctocebus > Arctocebus calabarensis. The sequence goes on along the minus strand of CAUYON010089193.1, from coordinate 37,154 downwards.
TTTATGCAAATAAGAGAAAGGTTACTGGCAATCTTCCACAGAAGGAATGTGCTGAAATGTCCTTTCTACAGAAAGCCAAGCCTCTGCTTGCCTCCTCAGCTCCCACGAGGCTCCCAGGAATTCCTGGTGTCCCAGGACACCAGCCTGCAATAACTAAAGGAGCCTCTTCACACACGTAAGGGAGGCTCCCTCCTGCCTCCTCCCTCCTGCTGCCCCAGTGCCCCTCTCTGACCCCCCATGGCTTGTGGCCCTTCCTCTGGCCATGTGAGGCTGGTGTCTCCAGAGAGGTCAGCTCCCCTGGGCAGACTCAGATGTCCCTCTGAGGCCCAGAAAATGCCCAGCACTTCCTCCATGGCCCCGCAGCTCCTTGTCAGCCTAAGGCCGGCGGTTGGAGGGGAGTATGGCTTCGCCCCAAAGAGCTAAACAGGACCTGAGGCTGAGGCTCCTCCTCCCCCTTCTGCTCCCTGCCCTGCGGGAGTCTGGGGGGACCCCTGAGAGCTGTCAGTGGGAAGAGGCTGCTTTTCCTTGAGTAACTGATTTCATCCAATGCCATGAGAGTAGAGCTGTACTGAAGATGAGATGTCTAATATATAATGTATATTCTAAAGCAGAGACTATTTTGTGGTGTGGGTGGGTGGGAGCAGGGGATCCCACAGGATGGACTGGGACAGAGCCGGTGAGGCGGAGGGCCTGTGCTGGGAGCTGAGCTGGGATCCCTGAGAGGGGACTCCTGGGGGACATGGACTGCCCGTGGCCCAGACCACTTTGGGTGTCTTAGTGCTGGCAGCACAGCTACCTCTGGTGGCGGGAGGGAGAGGCCCCACGCAGTAGCAGTCAGGCCTCCCAGCCCCGCCCAGGCCACGGCAGGACCAGCAGGGCCAGGCCTCACCCAGGGCCACTCCCAGCCAAGGCCCCAACCCTGAGCTGCCCTTCTCAGGTGCCAACTACCCTGGCCCGCCCTTGGCCTCATTTGGCACCAGCAATAAATGGGAGTCACCACCCACCTTGGGAACACTTTCACCTTCAAAATGGGACTTGCTGTTACCTCAGGAGGCTCCTTAGTGCAAATATGACCCTGGGTCGGGGGTGTTTCCACCACCACTGAAGCCCTGAGGGAGGTGCAGTCCAGGGACTCAGGAGCTTTCCCCCTTCCCCTAGCAGCGGGAACTGTACCCTCGTCCAGTAATCTTCTCCAGGCTGAGTCTGGGTCCCTGAGAAGGGGATTCCCCTCGCCCCACCCCCAGCCAGCCTGACCTCCTCGTGGAAGCCCAGAGCTGGTCACCTGCTGAAGGTCACGCTGCCTCGGGGACTGTGGCCCTGTGTCCTCTTCACCCTGCTCTTCAGGAGGGGCCAAGCCCGCACTCCATGTGGGGTGGGCTGAGTCCTGGGTACTGATTAGGCCTGGGTCCTCACAGACAGCACCTCGTGCAGCCCCATCTTCTTTTCTGGCTTTTCTTTTAAGGAGAAAAATATAAAAATACTTACTGACAGAGGCTTGCTCAGCCTGTGAGCCTGGCCTGTTCAGTGAGCCCAAGCAGCAGGGCAGCTCTGGGAATGCTTCAGCTTCAGCTGAGGGAAAGCAGAGACCCCCACCTCAACCCCAGGAGAAGCCCCAGGGCTCAGGGTCGAAGTTCTCACCAGGAGCTGGTGTAGTGCAGGTCATGCAAAGTCCCCACACCTCCCATCCCTGCCACTTCCCCCTGAAGCATGTGAGGGCCGTGTCATGTCCCGAATTAAATAGCAGGCACGTGGTCTGACCAAGGACTCTTTCGGAGGCATGAATTTATTTATGTGTAAGCCCCTATAGAGACAAAAGACACAGATTCAGCAGCATTTACGTGCCTGGTTAAAGAATCACCAATATTAAAAATAAAAAAATATTATCTGAAATTGGGACTGGAGGACAGGACAGAGGATGTTGACACACCATCTCCACCTGCTGCTGAATCAGGAGCCAGGGCAGGATCCTGCGGGTGAGCTGGGTCGGATGCTCCCTCGGAACCACTCCTGAGCCCCCAAACTCAGGGAGCTGCAAGAGCCTTGAACTGAGCCCCGTCTCAGCATCAGCTCTGTCCTCGCATACCGAGCATCAGAGTCACGCCATCACAGGAGATGGAGGAGCCTGGGTTGGAAGGGATGCCAGGTCACCCTCAGCTGGGCCTCAGGAAGACGAGAGAATGGCAGAGGCCAGGAGGCAACCTGGAGCCAAGCTGACCCAGGCCCAAGCACAGACTTGGCACCCAGTACCTTCCCATGACTCAGAGGAGAGGCTTTTCTGTACAGAAATGGGTTTTATGCCTGAAAATCTCAGAAAAAGATACTGCCTGCAGCTAACGGGGACGGCAGCTCCTCTACAGAGGTAGGGGGTAGACATGCAGCCCCCTCCCTCCCAGCCGCAGCCCCACCTACCCTCAGCTTCGGGCTGGTGCCAGAGTCAGCCTGTGAGCACCCTGGAAGCCCGAGGGCCCTCACAGACTCCCGCTTCTAGGCCCTGGAGCCTTTGGCTCACACCATCTTTTCTTTCTCTCACTGATCCTAACATAAAACTCACGATGATTTTCCAAGCAATTCACTGGCTTGTTACCGATGATTTTCCAAACAACTCACTGGCTTGTTACTGTCACTGCAGCCCAGCCCCATCCCCTCCTGTGTGCTGTGGGTGGGAACATGTGTACCAGTTTAGAACTATAAAGGAACCCATGTACACTACAACTAATCCTAATAAACCAGAAGTTTTCCGAATGGCGTCTGTCTGTCCATTGAGCTTGCCTCTGACCCCGGATAACAGTGTTCCCTGCAGAAAACCAGGGCCCTTTTTCTAGGCAACATTGTCTTGGCTGTCTGCTTGCACCACACCAGGTCGTCTCGGACAAAGGCCTAGCCCCATGTATGTGGGTTTTGTTTTCTCTTATCCACACTGGGGACTCTTCCTGGGAGCAGACGCGTTCACACACACTCACAGATGCCTCCACCAGCCCTGGGCAGGACGGAGGCCAGCCCCCCACAGCCTCAGTCTGAGTGGTTCACTGCTTCCACAATGCCCACACCCTGACACAAGCTCAGCCCACCCTGCAGAGAGAACCCCATCTCCCGTGTGTGGTACTTCCCTGCCCACAACGGGCCCAGCAGTGTCCTTCCGAAGTGTCACTGGAATGACCTGGCTTCCCTCTAGGTCCCCAGCTATCACATCACCTCCTCAGGGCCCGTCTCCTCCCCTGCACTCTTCAGAGTGCTCCCACATGGTGGCTAGAGCGACTGTGCAGACGTGAGTCAGGTGATGGGCCCTCCCTGCTCACACTCTTCCCACGCCCCTATCTCACGTAAATACAGGCCAGAGTCTGCACGGGGCCCGCAGACCTGCCTCCGCCTTCCATCCCCTGGGTCCACTCGGCCCTGGCCATGCCAGCCTCCTCAAGGGCCATCTTCTCATTGAAACCTTTCCCACCTGGTGCCTGTCCCCTGCCTTCTTTTTTTCTAGCACATTTGTTGTGTGACATATAGTCTGCTTATTCACTTGGTGGCTGTCTCCTCCATGCAAAAGGATATGTCCCCAGACAGAGCCCAGAAGCACCTGTCGGATGTGGCAGATGAGTGAATGAATGAAGGGAGGGAACGAGTGAGTAAGTGAATGAGTGGCTGAGTGAGGGAGGGAGGGGTGAAGAACGCTTTCTCTGGGGCACTGAGCTTGGCACCAGGGGATAGACGCAGGGTCAGCTTCACGGCCCAGCCACCTGTGCAGTCTCTGGAAGGGCTGTTGGGTTTAGCATTCTGCTGTTGCTTTCTGAAAATTCTTAATACTTTTTAAGCAAGGGCCCCGCCAACTTGTACCTGGCTTGGTTGAGTGTCAGACGGTCTGTGCAGAGGTCCCTCTGGAGGTGTGCAGACTTGCGGGACAGCTCATTCTCTCCAGGTCCCCAGGCTCTACCTAAACCAAATTCTGTCCTGAACTTCATGGTGTCGAGCTTGCAGGAAATGTCTGTGTTTGTTAGTTTCTCCACCCACCTCTGTGAACATTCATGGGTTTATCAGAAGTTCCTTATAGACACTGGGTCTGGCCCCAGGAGAAACGGTGACGGGAGAAAGAGGTGGGTCGCCCTCACAGAACGAGGTCATAGGCAACATGAGCTTCCACCCTGGAGCTGAACCGTGGTGGGCACACAGCAGCGCCACCAGCCCTGCCTGGGGCCTGCACAGCTCTGCACCGGCTGAAGACAAGCCGCTGTGGGCAGGGCTGGGGCAGCAGAGGGAGCTCTCGGAGGTGGGAAGAGCTCAGGTGGCCCTGGGACTGAGTTTTCCAGGACAGCTGGAGCACATGAGTTGAGGTCTGCGAAACACAGAGCGTCCTCAGCAGCACCTAAACATACGGTGTGAAAAAGCAGCCCGACGGGGCACAGCACGGCACAGTGCCCGGAGCTATGGCCCTGGAGAGGGGATGCCTGTCAGAGATACAGCTTAAGTAGAGAACACAGCCATGACCAAAGATGGAAGCGAGAACGGGAGGAGTGGCCACAGCCTCACACCATCCCCCTTCCACTTTCCCAAACGCCCTTTAACTCACTGCCCTGCAGTCCTGACCACAATGGCCTTCAAACATGGCTGCTCCAGCCACTGTGTCCTTATTCCAGCCAGCAAGAGGGGAAGAAAAGGAAAGGGGTAGTTGTGCACCTTCAGTTACATCTAGTATTTCTGCTCACATCTAGAACTTGCTGGCATGGCCACAGCTAAATCCAGGGAGGCTGGGGATGAAGGGCAGTTTAGAAGTCTGGGATAATAGCTAGTCGTGTGCCCAGGATGAAATGTGCACTGAGGGAGGCCCAGGAGCACACCGCTGCCTGAGAAGACACCAGCAGTGGCAGGTGAGCGCACAGGGAGGTGAGGCAGGGCCCTGACCAAGACTATGGCAGTGGAGCATGAACCCACAGCTGCTTTGATGTAGTTAAGGTTTGGGGACCAACCTTACTTGTGGCCCAAGGAATTAGAAAAGAACACAAGACATCAGGAACATCACAGAAAGCTCTATAGGTGAGGAAAGGTTACAAAGTCTGCCCAACCAGCTTGCACGGCATCTTCCAGAAAGAGATAGAAATTCACATTAAGCACCGTATTTAATTTTCACACCTGTGACTGGTAGCACTGCTCCTGTTTAGAGAAATGAATAAACTGAGGCAAGGGATTTAGCAATTTGCTAAAGATTAAGATTAGCAAAAGATTAAGCTGAGGCCCAGGTTGAACAACTTTCAAGTCTTCCAGCACAAGCAGAGACTGGGCTTGCCTGAGGGCGGCTTCCTGGCTTAGAGGTAGAACTGGCTGAGGCCCGAGGCCCCAGAGCCCCTTCCTCCCGGAGTCCCTGCCTCTGTGGTATGAACATTTTCTCCTTGGGGGCCCCAGAAGCCCACTGTGCCCACAAATACTACAGAGAGGAGGGGGATAGTTTCCTCCAGGATAGTTTCCTCCTTCCACCAAAACCTGGTCCCAGCCAACGGTTTAAAGTGTGCATAACAGGAGGCCGCAGAGCCCGAGGTGCGACAACTGTAGACCCAAAACACCCCCAGTCCTCGCAGCTCCCCGGGGACTTCAGGCAGATTACAAAATGGAGGTTATGAAGAAATCAAAGAGCAAGACAAAAAGATCAAGGCCAGGGGACATACAAACTGAAGATCAAATAAAACCAGGCAGTGCTCACGGAGTCCAGGCAAGTGCCCAACTGTGCTGGGGTAATACCAGCTGAGGACACAGCCCACACAATAGTGCGCTCGCTGTCAAGGGCAAGTGTGGGCAAGGGGAGGGTGGGTTTAGTTTAGGTTTTGGTTAGGGTTAATGTTAGTTAGGATTATGGGTAATGGAGCTGCGTTTCAAACCCAGAGCCTCTGTGCCAAAACATGCTCTTTTTTACTAGCAGTCTATTTGAACATTTGTAGAGTAGGGCACATTTCTACATTTAAATCAACCTAATTTTACAACTAAGCATTATACACTAAATCAGTATTTTTCAACCTTTTTTATCTTACGAACACTTGAACCTATAGTTAAACTTCCACAGCACACTTAAATTTTGTTGATCAAAAAAAAAAAAGAAAGAAAGAAAGAGTAAAGGCCAGGCACAGTGGCTTTAGGTGATAATTCTAGCACTCTGGGAGGCCTGGGGCAGGGAAGCGGATTGCCTGAGCTCACAGGTTCCAGACCAGCCTGAGCAAGAGCCCTTGTCTCTAAAAATAGCTTGGCGTTGTGGCAGGTGCCTGTAGTCCAGCTGCTTGGGAGGCTGAGATAAGAGAATTGCTTAAGCCCAAGAGTTTGAGGTTGTTGTGAGCTGTGATACCACAGCACTCTACCTAGGGAGACCGAGTGAGACTCTTGCCTCAAAAAAAAAAAAAAAATATATATATATATATATAGTGCTTTGACCTTTTCAAAAACAATTTAATTACTAATCCTTAAAAATGTTCGTGGCACATCTAAGACCCTCTCACGGCAGGCCAGTGTGCCACAGCGGACACTGCGGACTATCACTGCACTAAATTTCAAACTCCATGGTTTCAGTTGATACCACTGACTCCCCGTGCCACACAGGCCTGGGAACACCCTCTGGCACAGGCTGACTGACCACAGCCACTTCCTCATGGACACGGAAACCACACTGACCATCTCTACAGTGACAGGAAGCTCTGCCACAGCTATTTACTATCATTTTCTCCCCCAATTATTGCTCACTGCTGCTGTTCGCAGTATTTCCTGTTGATGACACCGCATTGAACACATTCATGCAGTGTGTCCCCACCACCCTGGCTCTGTCTTAGGACGAAAGTGAGGAACGGCATGGGGTGGTGGGAGAATGCTACCGCCCCTGCCCATACAGCCTTGGTCCTGGGGGTGGCAGCTCTGCTTGCCCAGATGGGCACCTGGCTTTACTTACAGGGTCCATGAACCACTAAATTATCAATTTCAGAGTGTTTTCCTTAACCACCCCCACTAGCATTTCCATTTAAAGTATGTTCAAAAATAGAAACTCTGATTTCAAATAACATCTGTTAAAAAGACAGGTTTGTCTTATGTACTAGCTCATTTCCCTCCCCCCAATACATAAAAGAAATGCATAGCAATTAGATTTTTCTTTAAATGTCTAAATCTCTTTTACAGCCAGGGTCAGTATATGCTCTAAAGTGAGACCAGTTGGTGTCAGGCTGCTAGCTGGCTCCCACCTTTCTGGGCTGTGCACCCCATAGCAACCACAGTCAATTTTCAAAAATCCAAGTCATTCTCTTGCTCTGTCTCCAACTAAGGCAATGCAGGTGCCGCCTTTTCACACACTGCCCAGGTCACTGTAAGCCAGGTGCAGTCCTACACTAGCTAGGAGAGTCCCTTTATAATAATCTTGATGTACATATGGGCAAACTGAGGCAGCGTGGTGGCTAGGAGTAAAAGGCAACCAGGGTGGCAACTTGGGTAGTTTAGCCCCAGGCTCACACTAGCCACACCCTCCACCCAGAGGCCGTCCTGAGCACCGGCCTCCCCACCTCTAGCAACTCAACAGCCCCTTTACAACTGACCCCTCATTACTGGTCACGCATCATGGCCTCCCCCATGCAAGGGCAGTGTGGATGAAAATGCACTGGGAAGGAAAGACAGAAGACTACAAAGCATCAGAAGCCTGTGAAAGACCCAAGACCTTCTTTTCCTTCCAGTCTTCTCCCAGGGCTATGTCACCACAGGAAGGACAGAGGGGAAGAGGTGAGGCTGCCAGGACGCCCCTCGCCTTGGAGCCTGAGGCTTCTCTTGGCTCCACTTTGCCTCTTAACTGTGTCAAGGTTCCAGCCCTTGCAGGAAGAGCCACCCTTGGGAAAAGGCTGGACTTGGGCTGAGGGAAACCGGTGAGGCCAGCCCTCTGCCCTCTACTGGAGAAAGGCTTACTACAGCCAGTGGCTGACGGGGGCAGGAAAGAACCTGGGTCAGGGCTAAGGGCAACGGCAGATGTCTAGACTGCTTGGCCAGGGTCTGACCAGCCCCTACAAGGTGCCTGGGAAGAAGTCTCCAGCTGCCAGCTCCAGGGCTCCTTTCCTCGCTCCCCACCGACTCCTGCTCTCCCAGAGCCGCACCTGTCCCAAGCTGCACCCCAGGACACAGGTGCAGGCTCCCACAATAAATTCAAGCTTTATTGCCACACACAGACTCTCCTGACCCCTCCTGACCACCCCTGTGCATGTGAGCAGTTCAGAGAAGCAAGCCAGGGCCAGGCCAGCCGGGGCTGTGCTGTGCTGGGGAGGAGGCTTTGAGGGAAGGAGGGAGGCACTAACAGACCCTGAGTGGTGCCCAGCCCCAGGGTCTTGGGGGTTGGCTTGTACTTTTGAAGAGGGGGCTCATCTCAAAGAGACCGTCCCCCGAGGTCCCCAGGCTCCTGAGGGAGAGGCCCCAGCGAGGTCCCTCTACCCACCACGAAGCCGAGTGTGAAGAAGCAGGAAGAACAGCTACACACACAAACATGCACACATGCTTGTCGCCAAGGGAGCCCCTGGGGCAGCCAGCACGGCTCAACAGTCCAGGCCAATGGACACGAGCAGATCCTCAAGTGCCTGCAGCCGCTGCTGTGCCTCCTCGATGGCGCTGTAGGTTTGCACCGTGCTGGCCACGTGGAAGCGGATGTCGTCCACCAGTGGGATCGAGTCTGTCTCCTGTCGGGCCGCCACAGCTGCTGCCTCCTCCCTTATGGCCTCGGCGAAGTCCTCCCGCTCCACCAGCTGTGGGACAGGCAGCTCAGCACAGGGGTCCCCGCCCTCATACCCTGCTCAGCCTGCAGGGGCACCACCGGCCCACCTTGTCGATGACCTTGGCCATGTACTCGGTGCACTGGTCCTCAAGCCGTGCCAGGCGGAACAGCTTGGCCACACGCCACACGCCCACCACACTGTCCTCGTCCAGCAGCTGGGCCAGGCTGCGGCCACACAGCCTCTTTAGGCCTGGCAGCAGGTACATGTCAGCCACACTCAGCACATCATAGGCCACCTCAGGGGGCAGCTGTGGTTAAAGAGGGAGCGAAGGTCACCAAGGGCTCCCAGGGCCCAACGGCCAGGGCTGGGACCTGTTTCAGGTGGAGACAGAAGCTCCCTGTCCCCTGGGCCAGCTCAGATCCATGGGACCTCAAGGGGACAGTTGAAACAGGGTTCCTACGCCTCAGGCAGGCGGGGGCACAGGGCAGGAGGCCTGGAAGGGTTGGGTAGAAGAATAACTGTTTGACTCTCCCTCTGCCTCCAGAGGTGGTGGGGATTTAGAGCACATCTAGGGTAACATCCTGTGCTAGGAGAGGCGTAAGTGTTCAGCTTCGGCGCAGATTTGGAGACAGAGACGAGGGAAGCTTTGCTGCCACATTACAGGCCAGGTGCTCTGTGCTTACTAAAGGCCAGGCACCATACCACCTCCTGCACCTGTGACGGTCTCTTCATTGGCACAAGACTTTAAGAAGTCATGAGGGTTATCCCTGTTTTCTAGAGGCACAGAGCAGTTAAGTAACTTGCCCCAGACAACACCTTGTTAGGGGCTAATCCAGTGTGAACTCAGGTTTGGAGCCCACTGAGCCATTACAAAGGTGCCCTTGGGGTGATCAAGCTCCTTTAGGAGGGAGCTTCTCTGGGATGGGCAAAGGTGGACCCCAGAGGACAGGGGCCAGAAAATGAAGTAAAGGTTGCAGGCAGGGTGGAGGGCCGAGGACCTGGCTGGGCCTGACAGAGACGACCTGGACTGGCGAAGTAGCTCCAGGGAGTGGCGGGGAAAGGCTGCTATCACATCTGCCTCCTAGCATGCTCCCTTCTCCCCCCTCCCCCACAGGAGCAGGGCCATGGCCAGGGAATGAGTTTCCAAGCAAGTATGGCCATGAAGTTCTCCCCAGAACATGAGAAGTGGTGTGTGCAACTTCCGGTAGTTTATGAAAAAGGAAACTGCTTGCCCTGCCTTCCTCTTCCTCCTAGAGCAAAAGTTCTCACCCTGTGGGTCTTGACCTTTGTAACAATCAAAATACATGGCAGCATTAGGAAGGTTGAGAACCACTGTCCTACAGCATGAGTTTGCCTGTGACCCAGTCTGCACTGTGGACCAAATACGGCCCTGCCCACCCACCTCCCTACTGTCTGTGTCTGCTTTTGCACTGACAATTAAGTAACTTTGACGCAGCCTATAGGGGCCCCAAAGCCTGAAAAGTGTACTTTTAGAGCAGTGGTTCTCAAACTATGGGTCACGACCCCTTTGTAACAATGAAAATACATCTTGGCATTAGGAAGGTTGAAGTCCACTGCTTTAGAGGAAAGGTCTGCAACCCTGCCTTAGGGCATGGCAGGGCAACCAGATGGAAGGGACCGCCCAGGTCCCCAGCAAGGCCCCTGCCCTGGGGCACCCACTTCAGACATGAAGGAGAAACAAACTCTCCTCTTCTTGGTTTTTTTTTTTAGGACAATCTCATTATGTCGCCCTCAGTAGAGTGCTGTGACATCACAGCTCACAGCAACCTCAAACTCTTGGGCTCAAGCAATTCTCCTGCCTCAGCCTCCCAAGTAGCTGGGACTGCAGGCACCCACCACAATGCCTGGCCATTTTTTTGTTGCAGTTGACATTGTTGCTTAGCTGGCCCAGGCTGGTTCGAACGCGGGGTGTATGGCTGGCGCTGTAACCACTGAGCTATGGGCACTGAGCCCAGACTCTCCTTTTCTTTAAGCCACCCTATCTTGGGATCTATTACAACAAATGGTCCTTACACACACATACTCTCATCACACACACACGCTCAGCCCCAGCCGAGGATGTGTGAGTGTGAGGGGGTCTGTGTGTGTGAGGGTATGAGTGATGAGGCCCTTGCACTCCCCCAGTGCACACCCTCACACAGGTCCTCACTCCCTCATCACACTCATACACCCTCAAAGACACATGCCCTCACACTCACACTCACCCTGGCAGAGCAAACCCTCAGCACTGTGCTGCTGCCCAGCTGGCCTGGGGGGAGGATGTTCAGGAAGCCTCGGGGGGGACTGGGTCGCAGGGAGTCAGCATGGGACGAGGGGACTGGAGAATCACGAACCCCTTGGAACCCAGAGGATTTAGGGTTTCTCACCACCCACCTTCCTACTGGAGAAGCAAGCCCAGGTGTCATATACTCATGAGATAAGTCTTGTCCCTCACTCCTGCTCTGCAACCCACCTAGGAAAACTGCAGAGGGGCACTGTGACCTTCCTCTGCAGCCTTGCCAACATCTCCCCTCACGGGACCCCTCAGCAGCCCCATGCCACGCAGGCTGTGTGCCTCTCCCCACCTCAGTGCGGTCGCTGTACACATAGTACAGCACGTGGGTGAAGATGTCAGGTGACACGCCGTGCAGGGTGACTGTGGCGGGGCCCCCCGAGGCTGCCGGGTCCTCGCTCTCTCTGAAGTGGTCATCCAGCAGGGCCCGGAAGTAGTCGCTGCGGCCACAGAAGAAGGCCTGGGGGAGGCTGGGCTCAGAAAGTGCAAGGGCCAAGGTCTGTCTCCTGGGGAGCCAGAGTGGGGCTCAGGACTGTGGGTTGGGACTGAGGGGGACAGAAAGGGACAGGCACCTTGTGGCAGAGGAAGCTGCAGTTAGCCACTCGGAAGCAGACATCAGGGCAGCTGTTGAAGCCATCGGGGCAAGGGAAGGGCAGCTCCCCAAGGTCACCCTGGGGGACAGGAGAGGTGGTCCCCTCAGAGTTGTTCACAAACGTGAACAATGAGGTTCAGATAAGTAAAATACGTGGCCCAAGGTCACACAGGAATCAAACACAAGCATCCAGGGCTTGCCTGTCAACAGCCCCCATCCCAGGACACCCTCCTGACCCCTAGGCCCACCCCACCCCACCTCAAACTTACTCGGAGCTCAGGGGGCAGGGCACAGTCAGCCAGGAGTGCCATGTCCTCCCGCAGGCGGGGATCTGCTGGGGGAGGCTCGATGGTCAGTACCTTCACACACGTGCCTGGCTTAGAGGCCACTGCAGGCAAGAGGGCAGTTTTAGGGAGATAGGCCAGCCCTGCAAGGCCCTGCCTAAGGCCCCGGACCCCAAACCCTGGACACACCAAACTCAGACACCTTCTCGCACTTGGCCTCCAAGTCACTGAGCAGGTCCCAGAGCTGGCACTGCTTGGCCAGGCGCTCACAGTCGCTGACATGCTCCACACCAATGTCCAGGCGGCCTAGGGGCAGAGTGGCAGGATCAGGGCCTGAGAAGGGACCTTAGCTGTCATCAGGTACAGTTTCCTAGGGGCGACCCTTCCTACCCAGCCACCTGGCTGCAGGGCTGGGACTCCTGGGCCTACTTGCTACGTTGGTTTCCCCACCAAGAGCCACTGCCTGAGTTCTACAGACCCTGGGGACACAGGAGGAGCTCAGCTTGTGGGTAGACAAGCTCTTACCACGCAGGCACCCCAGTCATTGTCCTGCAACCCAACCCGGGAGGCAGTGGAAGATCCTGACTGCAGGGGCCAATGAAGGGTCTGCCCAGGCACACGTGGGCCTGCTGCTGTCCAGAAAGGCAGCCTGCTCCCCACCCTCCCTCCCTGCACCCAGTGGGTCACCTGTATACAGGTACTGCAGCAGGGCTCCGAACGCCATGGGGTTGATCTGTGGGCAGAGTCAGCCAGAGGCAAAGTCAGAGACAACTGTCCTGCATGGACCCCTCTTGTCCCTGGGCAGTCGGCCCCTCTTCCAGCCTAGGGTGACGCACCAGTGGGTGCCTGAGAACCACGACACTCTTGCCCTTCCACTTGGTGTCCAGCATGTTGGCAAAGTAAGAGCTGCGTGCACCCAGGATGCAGCGATGAGCCCGGAACGGCTTCCCGTGCACTACAAACACCACGTCACTGTGGATGCCCTGCTCCAGAAGCCTGGGGAGGGGAAGGAGGAGGGAGAATGTCAGTAAAGCCCCATTCCAGCATTCGGGAGGGCCCTCAGCCCTAGGCACACCATGCTTGGAGCAGACCCACTGTGCCCACCCACCCAGGCTCACCGCTGTAGGAAGTCGTCATAGTAATCCCGCCTCCTACAGGAGGCTGTGACCTGCTTGTAATCTCGCAGTGCCCGGCGGATGGCATCACTCAGCGCCCCATACAGGCAGCGCTCACCATCAAAGGTGTTGGCCTCGCAGCGGGCTCCTGGGGGGTGGCAGGGCTCACCAGTCAGCAGGGCCACACAGGGTGTACTGCAGCTGGGAAGACCTGGAGAAATCCCTACCACTACACATGGGGGGCCCAGAAGCCTTGGAGACCCCTCTCAAATGACCCTGGGTTCATTCTGAGCCAGCATCCTCTCTGTCAAGATGGAGACACAGAGGCACACCCACCTGCATGTTCACTTGAGTGTACTCTGGGCTATACCTGAGTGCAGACTCTGTGACCAACCCAGAGCTATAAACAAAACAGACAGGTCCCTCCCCAGTAAACTTACACTCTACTGGGACAAGACAGTAAGCGGGTTAACAAGTGATGACAGAGACTATCAAAAAATAAAATAAATCAGATGAAGAGTGGTGATAGTGTGAGGGCTGCCACAAAGGGAGACCATGTGGGTCAGTCTGTGAGGGCAATGATGTACAAACAACTGAATGAAGCAATGGAGAAGGTGGCTCCTTAATGTCCAGCCAGGAAAAGCTGCAAGGGCAGAGGCTCTGAGGCAGCAGCGAGAACAGGAGCGTGCTCGGCGCAGTGCCAGTGAAGCCAGTGTGGCTGCACAGTGGGCAGGCCAGAGAGCCTGGAGGGGAGGGGATTCTGTAGGACCTCCCAGGCTGGCCAGGAAGTCCAGTTTCACTCTAAATGCTGGGGGAACACATGGGAGGATTTTAAGCCAATCAGATTCCCGGTGAAAAGTTCAAACTGCTGTAATGTGGACGGAGTACAGTGAGCAAGAAAGAACCCTGGAGACCAGGGAGGAGCTGGTGCAGTGTCCAGAGGGAGATGCTGGGCCAGGTGCGGGCAGTGTAGATGGGGAAGGTAAGAGAGTAGGCTTTAAAGTAGACCACCTTACTGACGTGACAGGATGGGCATGGGGGAGAGGAACGGCAATCAGGTGTGTAAATGTGTACAAAGGACTTTGAACACACAGGCACACGTGCACACTCACTCGCTGGTGCTGCGCCGCACTCACCATTGGCCAGAAGGTAGAGTACCAGCTCCTCGTGCCCACACAGGCAGGCATAGTACCTGGGGGAGGAGGAAGCACAGGAGGCAGTCAGGAAGTAGTCCCCAGCACCAAAGGCACCCACTCCACCACCGCACCTGCCACCACCTGGCACTCACAAGGGGGTGCTGTCCCACTTGTCCCGCACATTCACCTCCACGTCTCGCTGCTCCAGCAGGTACCTGGGCAGGAAGGTCACAGCCTGGGTCAGGACTGGTTCATGTTCTGGGAGAGGAAACCCGCGGAAGAGAGCCAGAGGGACAACATCCCTTTTGGCTGAAGAAACCTCCCCCAGATGAGGGAGGTGATGAGCAGAGCAGAGCAGGAAGAGCATTTGAGTCAGAGTGCAGGGGTCACACAGGCAGACAGTGAGTGTCCACAACAGTGTGGAGGAGATGATAGTCTACAAGGACAGAGGTCAAGCCCAGAGCTGAAGAGCCGGACACTGTGTCCCCCCTCTAGGGAGAGAGAGGTAATGGGGTCTCCACTGTGAAGAGAGCCCTCTGACTGCATGTGACAGGGGGCTGCTCCTACTGAACACAGGAGACCAGAGGGAGGCTGCTACAGGCAACCTGGTGGTGTGGAGAGCATGGGGTGAACGGGACAGATCCTAGAAGGTAGAATTCATGGGATGAGGTAGCTGATGGGATGCAGATCAGAGAGGAGTCACCGACACCAGTGGAGCCATCGATGAGGTGGGGGCAGCCCAAGGGAAATGTCCTGAGAGTACCGAGCAGCATTTAGGCAGCACCTGATGTTGGGAGGGGCCCAGAGAAGGCTGGAGTAGGGAAGCCTCAGACCAGTTCATGAGAGGTGGCAAGTGGTCAATCAGGACCAGGGAATGGGGAAGAAAGGACCAAACAGAAAGGAGACTAAAGGAAAGAAAGTCCCAGAGACGGTGATTTCAGCCCCAGATTCGCTTTAGCCGCATCAGTTTCTAACCCCCCAGAGACTGATTCTGGGCTCTAGGTGTACCTAGAGCCAGGTCCGGAAAGCATCAGGGAATGGAGCCACCTCTGGAGCCCCAGCCTGCCCCGGGTCTGCCATTCGGGCCCCACTTGATCCCAGGGTGCCCACCGCGCAGCAGAACCCTTTGCAGGGGTAAACCACCATCACCATCACCCCGCGCGCTCCCGTTCCGAGGGCTGCTGCGACCCCCGGACGACCTAGGCGCCTGTCCTCGGGGGGTCTGCCCTGAGGCCCAGGCCCCGCCTAGGGCTACGACGGGGCCCAGGCGCTCCGAGGGCTCCCCACCCTCCCGGGACTGCAGGGTCCTCACCGCACTCGGCCCACATCCCCCTTCCTGCAGCTGGCGAACAGATCGCTCGTGTCCATGGCGCGGAGGGTAGGACCCAGCCGGACAAACTCGGGCGGCGACGCGGCGCGCCGGCCGGGCCGGATGTAAACACACGCAGCGGCCCCGCCCCGCCCCGCCCCGCCCCGCCCGGTCTGTCGCTCGGCGGCGGCTCCGCAGCGGCCCCTGGCGCCCGGAGGACCGACCTCCCGCCCCGCACCCCCCTCCCGGAAATAAAGAGTCGGGCAGAGGACGGGCGGGGCCCGGCGTGGTCTCCGGACGTGTTTAATGGAGTCCCGGGGCGCTGGAAGCGCCGGCACGCCACCCGTAGGGCCGGGGGCGGGACTGGGGGGACTTGGGCCAAGACCGCTCTGTGGAGTCGGGGGAAGCGGGGAGGAGCCCCGCGCCGAGGGCCGGGTTGCGGGGTCGCGGGGCGTGTGCGGGCTGTCGGCTTCGGGGTCCGTCCTGCTCGTTACCGGTGCGGCCTCGGTCGCAGCGGCCGACTCGGCCGACGCCTCGTCTGCGCTCACAGGTGCGTGTCCTCCTCGAACACATCCGAGTCCTCGGGCTCCCGCTTGCCCGCCATGAGCGCTCCCCAGCTCCCCGGGCCGTTGACGGCCCCGCCGCCGTTTAGGCTGGTCTGCTTCTCCTGCATCTCCGACTGGCTGTCGCTGGCCACGTCCAGCGTGGGGTTGTCGTGGCAGCCGTTCTCGACGAAGCGCAGCTCCTCACCGTGCGACTGCGCGTGGGAGAGGCCGCTGGGCAGGCGCCCCGGCCCGCCCCTCCCCCCAGAGCGATCCCACCCAGGGGATCCCCCGGGCAAGACGGCGAGTCCCATCTCTTCTGTGGCTGCAGTTCAGCCTTTTCTCAGGATACATTAATGATCCTTCACTCTGGAAAGCCCCACTGCCTACCTGACCACTTGAGCCCTCCCCACAGCCCGCTGCCATAGGGGCGCCCTCCACTGTGGGTGGGGTGGAGTATCACCAGGTCCAGCTCACTTGCCCTGGGGAGGGGACCCTGTGGGTGGCATCGGCGTCCCCCTTACTCCCTGCAGCTCTAGCACCTGTCCTGGGGCTGGCACCTTGCAGAACCAGCAGCAGTGCCTGCTCTGACCAGCGGCCTCACGCAAGGTCCCCAGCTGGTCCTCAGCACAGCCCTGTGTGCCCAGGAGAGCTACTGCCCCCTACCTGCAGATGAGGACACTGAGTCTCAGAGGACCCGGGCCCACCCATCCCCGTGCTCACCACATGCTTGAGCTTGGGCAGCCGGCGCTGCCAGCAGTTGTAGAGAAGGCCGAGCGCGATGATGATGATGCAGATGGCGCCAATGACCACCAGCACCACGAAGAGCGTCCCGTAGTCGCTGCGCACCTGGCTGGCCCGTGCCTGGCAGCTGCTTGTCATGGAGTAGTTCTGGATGCCAATCTGGGTAGGGGCAGCTTCCTCAGCCTCGGCTGTGGAGTGCTGAGGGCTCCCCACAGGGTGGCAGGCTCGCTCCTGGCTCCTGTAGCAGTGCCCGGGGGCTCGCTCTCTACCCTTTCCCACCTGTTGACTTAAGGACAGCTAGCTGCAAGCCTCCTCACATCCCCACCCAAACTAACCCCAAGTCTGAACTCATCTGGCAGTGGCCTGCCCCGATGCTGCCAGACACAGTCCCACCAGACAGAGCCCCAGCCCTGTCCCTGCCTCTTGGAGACAAAGGCAGCTGTGAGCCCCTCACACACACTCCAGCACACACACCCACAGCTTCCTTGGCACTAGACATGGGGTATTCTGGTCCTTCTGGCCACTGTGGGTCGGACAGTGTCACGTCTGAGGACACTGCAGGCTGTCTGGACTGGGCCTGCCACTATTATACTTCCAAAGACCTGGTATGCCTTTTGGCCAAGTCAACCTGAATTAAGTGCTCAGTAAGGCCAGAATGTCCAAGGGCAGGAAGGTCTACATAAAAAGGTCAAGGCTAGCCCAAGCTTCCATCAGCTCCCCCAACCCCCTGGTGCTCATAAGCCTATTATTTCAGAACTGGAAAGGCCCTCAGTGGCCATTCCGGTGGTACGATGGCCTAATGGAAGGCCCAGGCTCCTGAATCAGGGCTCTAGTGCCTTCTAGCTATGCTGTCTGAGGCAGGTCACCCCTCAGTGTCAGCTCTCAGTGGGACAATGTCAACAGTACTCAACAGGATGCCACCCCATGGAGTAGTGGGGAGGGCAGAGAGAACCCAGCACAGTCTGACACCTAGTGAGCCTTAATATGCCCACCACAGCCACCCTCCCCCCATGTAAGGACAAGGAGGCAGCCCACAATAGCACCCGCTCATCTTTGCTGTCAAATGATGTATAAGAATGAAGGGGGCTGATGACAGGTTACTGGGTGCACGGTGAGTGAAGGTGGTTTTGGTGGAGATGGTGACTGCCCTCATGAAGGGAGGTAAGGAATGGAAGGTTCTCCTGCCAAGGCAAGGTAGTATGAGGGCAGAAAAGCCAGGGGACCCTGCCCCTCCCTGCCTAGGCTTGGGCAGCAGCTCAGGAAAAGGGTCTCTCCCTAGGACAGGACAGGCAACCACCAGGCCACACTGGGTTGGAGCACCTCCCAAGATAGGAGGGCTGTCTCAAGACCCCTGAGCCCTTACCATAGTGGGTTGCATCTGGGAGTGCTTGCCTGGCAGCTCCTCAAATTGTCCATACCTCTTGGGTGCTCTTGAGATTGCTGGAACCTATCTTATGTTCTTGCCTCCCACCAGGCTCTGTATGGCATCTCTCACGCTGTCCACTAGAAAACTCCACTTAGCGCTCCTCCCCACCTGAGACCCTCCTCTCTGAGCCCACTGCTCGCTGCTACCCTCCTCTTGCAGCCCCCACACCCCCTCTCACCCCGTCCACTGTTCGCATTGCAGTTAGTAGTGTCTGTGTGCTCCATCTGTCCCACGGAACCATGTCTTAGGGAGGCCTCAAACTAGCAGCCTGCCCAGAACATGCTTCTGTCTTTTCTTCTTTTTTTTTAATTTTGAGACAGAGCCTCAAGCTGTTGCCCTGGCATCATAGCACACAGCAACCTCCAACTCTTGGCCTCAAGCAATCCTCTTGCCTCAGGTTTTCTATTTTTAGTAGAGACGGGGTCTTGCTTTTGCTCAGGCTGGTCTCAACCGGTGACCTCAAGTAATCCACCCACCTCAGCCTCCCAGTGCTAGGATTACAGGCCCAGCCTATCTCCCAAGGCATGTGGGCAGCCTCCTGGCTTTCGGAACAGGGTTGGGAGGGACCACAGCAGCTGCAAGGCCCAAGTCCCTGCACGCTTACCTCCACCAGGCTCCTGCGGATGTCACCCAGCATGGAAAGGACGTCTTGAGTGGGTACCACCCCTGATGGGGAGAAACAACAGGATGAAAAGAGCCATGGCTGCCGAGGCGCCCGCTCCACGGGCTCCCAGCTCCTCCCTGGACCACAGCCCAAGCCTCATTTCCCGGCTCCAACTTCACACAGGCCCTCAGGGTCCCACGCATACTCCCCTCTGGTAGGTCTGCTTTCCTGAGTCAGTTTCTTAGAACAGGTAAGACAGTGCACAGCCCCAGGCACTGCCTTCTGAACACACACCCCTCCCACTGTGAGCAGGGCCCATCTATTTATCTCCCACCTGTGTCGGAACACACCTGCCCCCTGGGCTCCTCTTCTCCAGGAGGAGAAGGCCCTGAACCCTGAGCCCTAGAGTTCCAAGGCCCGCAGCCCTGGTGTATGAACATTCCTCCCTTGACCCCAGGATCTGTCTGCCTCCTGCTGCCCTCCTGGGCCCTCCCATCTACCTGCCTCACTCACCCTGCTCGCCCACCAGTGTCATGAGAAGGTGCTGGTCCTTCTCGCTGGGCTTGCTCAGAGAGATGTGCCAGGCTCCGTGGTGGCCACTGCCATGACGGGGCAGCACCTCTTCCACCAGGGCCAGGAGCTGTGGCCCCCGGTGCTGCCGGAACACCTCCTACAAGGGCAGAAAGAGTCCCCCATGCTCAGTAAAGGACAGGGGTCCAGCCCCCTTCACCCTCAGGGCAAACCCCACAGAGCAGAGCCCTAAGCCAAAGTGGGGAAGCTGAGAAGTAATCAGATTAACACTGATGTATGTTCCCACGGTGCCCTGGGATAAGCAGCACTGGTCCCCTCTGGAAGAGAGAATGAAAAGGGTACCAAAGGGCGGTACCTGTGGCTCAAAGGAGTAGGGCGCCAGCCCCATATACCAGAGGTGGTAGGTTCAAACCCAGCCCTGGCCAAAAAAAAAAAGAGAGAGAGAGAAAGAAAAAGAAAAGAGAACCAAAAATAGAAGCCAGCAAAAAGCTTGCTTAAGAAGCATCTGGAGCCCTTCTTCCTTCCCTATGGCTACAAGGCTGACCAATGTCCCTTCTCCCTGACAGAAGACAGGAGGTTTATTCTTTGAAGAGAATAAAACAGGGTTTCTGACCTAGAGGACATGAGGCCAAGTTATGTGTGCCCCATGGGCTCTACAAACGGGAGCAAGTGAGTGCTGAGGTTTATGCACAAGCCTGTAACACTGACAGGCCCAGCCTCCACCCGGCCTGGCTCCCAGAACCCTGAAAACCAGCTCTTTCTCCTCTGTCTTTCACAGAGGACAGAAGTTCTCTTTCCAAAGACTGTAATCACTCCAGGAAGAAGACTTAATAATGCTGACAGGAGAAATTTCCCAATGATACGGCCCAGCCACACCACCCTTCTGAGAAGGCACAGGTGACAAGCTTTCAAAGCTTCCGGTCAGCTCTTTTCTTTTCTTTTTTCTTTCCTTCTTTCCTCCCTCCCTTCCTTTCTCTTTTCTGAGACTCTCTGTCACCCAGGCTAGAATGCTCTGGTGTCACAACTCACAGCAAACTCAACTACTGGGCTCAAGTGATCCTCCTGCCTCAGCCTCGCGAGTAGTTGGGACCATAGGCACTGGCACAACCCCAAGCTAATTGTTTCTATTTTAGTAGAGACTGGTCTTCCTCTGGCTAAGGCTGGTCTCAAACTCCTCAGCTCAGGCCATACCTCTGCCTCAGCCTCCCAGATTACAGGTGCAGGCCACCACGCCCAGCCGTCAGCTTTGTGAGAGCCTCCCTGAGACAGCTATGAACAAACTCCACCAGACATGCGAGGAGAGTGTGTGTGTATGAAGAGGCTGAGACCAAAGCAAACACACGGGGAAAAGAGGCCCCAGCAGGGAGAAAATAACTTCATAAAAAAGATTTCAGAATCATTGGAGATGAGATAGTTGCGCACATGAAAGAGCCCTTAGAAATTTTAAAACATGCAAGCACTCTTTCTTTGTTTCCCTGCCCCCACGCTGGCTCTCCCCCTGGGTGAGGCCAGCCCCTCCGCCCCACTCTGCCCCTGTGCGCCAGGCCCCCTCGCACTCACACAGTCTATGTTCTCGGTCATGTTCAGAATGATGTAGTTTCTCCCAGCCAGGTTGCTCCAGTCCTTGCAGATCACCTGGAGGATGAGACAGAAGGGCAAGGGCAGCAGTCACAGAGACCCCGGAGAAGCTGGGACGTGAAGGTGTCCTGCGCCTAGGTGGCAGCCCACAGTCTCTGAGAGGTGACACACCATGAACTACCCAAGGTCCACAAACACAAATGTCTTCAGGGACCAAGGAAGGAATGTCTTATGTGAGAGGCAGAACCAAGACACGGTGCCCAGGAGGGGGACCCTATGAAAGAGGCTGGGCTGCCCAGGCCTTGCCCTGTCTAACTTTCAACGGCAAACTTGTTGTTAATGCTCTGGGGCCAAATACACAGGCTGGCAGCAGGCGGGCCTCTTTCTCTACCTTGTGGGTGTGAACACTGACTTGTGCATCTGTGGGGGTATGCGGGCATGTGTGTCACGGGGGGTGCAGTGGAGATGGGACAGGACGAGCACAGGTGGTCCAGCAGTATAAGTGGTGCAGAGAGCTAAGGGTGGCAGCAACAGCAGCTGAACAGAGGAAGGCCAGGCCGGGCCGCCAGGCTTATCCAAAGGCCTCTTCACCCATTGCCAGCCTGTGCTGTGCATTCCCACAAGGGTTCTAGGGCTGCAGTAAGTGGCCTCCTCCTCAGCCTGGCTGCCCCCAGCCCAGCCCCTGCTGCACTAGCCCTGGGTATGGCGGGCTCCGGGGGGAGGTGCAGACTACAGCCCACCTGCACCTTCACTTTACCTGAGTAGAATCCCACGGTATTCTGGATTGAGCTTCAGCTGCCTGCCCTTCCTGGGGCTGCTGGCTGAGACCTTCTTGCCCCAAGATAGCAGAGGAAGGTGTCAGTTCCACATCTCCAGGTGCCAGGGGGAAAGAGGCTGTGGTTCTAAGGTCAAGATGACCTTCACCCAGGACCTCAGCCCCAGTTGGCGCGTCAGTGTGAGGAAATGAAGCCAAGGCCGGCCCCTCCCCCTGCTTGCCAGCCAGACCAGCTGCTCCCGCAGTGGCCATCTCAGTTGCTTCCTGGGGAGCCTCAAACTCTGCCCCGAGGCTGGCAGCAGGCAGTGCTGTGGCTCCTGCCTCCTGGCTGGTAAAGTACTGATCCCTCAGGGCCCCTGTGCTTGGGGTGCCTGAGGGTGGTGACGTGCTAGGCCCCACACTGCTGTCCACCTGCACTCCCGAGGAGGCCTGGTCCCCAGGGTTGCCATGCTGGTGTCTGGTGGTCCCTGGAGTCCGGGTGCTGCTGGTGGGAGGAGAGTCAGAGAGCTGAGTCTTCGCTTCTTCTTGGAGTCCGTTCACTGGGAGCAGCTCCTCCTCCTCCTCCTCCTCCTCCTTCCCTACCTCTTCTGTCTCCCTCTCCTCCTCTTCCTCCTCTTCCTCATCTTCTTCTTCCTCCTCTTCAGGAGGCATACGCCAGGGAGGCTCAACCAGATTCATCTTGGGCATGGGAGAGGGGAGGTTTGGTAGCTCTTGCGTCTGGCTGGTGTCATCTATGGAACCTGCCTTCTCAGTTAAGTCTGGGAAAACGTAGTCTAAGGACAGAGACAAAAGTGTATTTACTCGCTTTATCATCCACTGACTTGCTCCTACTTACTGAAGGGACATGGTACACGCCCAGTGGGATGTCAGACTACAGGTATGGGAGATGCGGTAGAGAGGGGAGGGCCGAGTGGCAGAGAAGCAAAGGAACCAGGCCATTCACTGTTTCCTTTACGATAATAAAATAATACAAATTTGCCACTAAAATTTGATGAACACAGAAATGTGGAAAGGAGAAAGTAAAAGCTGGTATGTTAACTCTCTCAAAAATAGCCAATAGACGTGTATATTCTCCATTGTTTTTATAATACATTTGCATTTTCTCATCTGGGAATCTTACCCAGAAGACCTTCCTAACAACCATTAGGAAAAATTCCCCTTTTCTAAAGGGCTCTTATGAATGTCTTCTGGGTAAAATCCCCAAATGAGTCTGAGAACCCTCTTCTCACGGTAAAAGGTGAGGTTCACAGATTATGACCAGAGTTCCGACACTATGCTCTTTTCCACAGTTTAGGACAGGATGAAATTAAAAATGTAGGTTGGGCATTTACCAACCGTAGCTCAGCGGTTAGGGCTCTGGCCACATGCTCTGGGGCTGGTGGGTTTGAACCCAGCCCAGGGCTGCCAAACAAACAAACAAACAAAAATAGCCGGGTGTGGTGGCGGGCGCCTGTCGTCCCAGCTGCTAGGGAGGCTCAGGCCAGAGAATCACTTAAACCCAGGAGTTTGAGGTTGTTGTGAGCTACGACCCCACGGGACTCTACCGAGGGTGAGAGTGAGACTTTGTCTCAATTAAAAAAGAATTAATAATAAATAAATAAATAAGGTGCCAGGAGAGCCAGAAGGAAGCCAGGGGTTTAGCGCAGAGGTTTCTAGGGCCCTCCAGAACCTCGAGGGCACTGTTCTCAGGGGCAGAAGAGACTGTACCCTCCCTGCTCTTAGCAAATACCTGTGAGGCAGAGAAATCAGGAGGCCTCCTGGAGACCAGGCTGTTTTCTGGCATGTCAGCAAACCCTGAGTCTCTTCAGGAAATCCATGTGTGCAAATGATAGAATAGGTTTTTTGGAAATTCATTCAAAATATCAGAATCTGTATCTAGGAAGCAACTTTTATCAGCTGCCATTTAGTTTCAAAAAATCAATACCACTGTCAGCGTTGGAAAGGTGGGAACGGTAGACAGTGAACGTCAGCTACTCATTTAGCTCCTCCCTCCAAAATTTCTATCAGATGGCTGGCAAAAAAGTTCTTGTAACTGCCAAAATGAAGGTAAAAAAATTTTCAGATAAACTTCTGGGGTCAGGGGAAACAAGTAACTTCTTAGACAACACAAACACAGGAAGACACAGCAAGGGGGGCAGACTTTCTGACCAGCGGGTACAAGTGTGGAATTAGCACAGACACAGAACATGGCAAGGTCAGAGAACAGAAAGTCACTTTAAACAGTCTAATTAGTATCCTCAAAGAGTTTTAAAAACAGAGCCTCTGTGCCTCTGGAAGACCGGCACGCAGTGGGGCTGATGCCGAGCTGAGGAAGAAAGCGTATGAGAGCTAGAAAGAACCGTTCCCCGGACTCAGCATTTTACTCCCTGAGGCCCCTGAGTTCTCGCTGGCAGTTAAAGGATTCCTTCCTCTGTATTTTTGGTAAGATGGCTGATCCTTGACAGGAATGCATGGATTATCCTCTAACCCTAGCAAGACAAGCTGGAGAAGTGGAGTATAAACAGTGAAAAGAGTGTTATGCTGAAAAGTTCTCCAGATGATTGGGTTACTGTTACAGACCAAAAAGTAGAAAAGAGTGCTTATTGCTTCCATAAAGGATAAGTATCCATCTCACAGTGTCATGGTAAAGAGTCTGTGGCACTTGAGGAAAAATGCGTCTTACTGACAACCCCACGTGGACCACTGACACTGTTGATGGAACAACTAGCTTAGTACATAGATTTCCTTTTGTAGCTGTTTTGATTGGCTTTGTTATACATAAAAAGCTAAAATTTGGAGCTGTGTACAGTTGTGTGGAAGGTAAGATGTACACTGGCAAGAAAAGAAAAGGTGCCTTGTATAATGGTCGAAAAGTACAGGTTTCAAAACCCCACTGCACTCTGACCTGGACAGCAGGGCAAGGCCCTGTCTCAAACACCCCCATTCACCATTTCTCAATGAACACATTCTCCAACCACTTTCTCAGTGTGTTTGGATTTGCTTTATAGTTCCTTGTGTGCAACAAAGAAAAGTCGATATTACCAAATCAAGAGTGGCAGAGTTGGGCTCTTCTAGAACACGGGATTCTGTCAGAATTATTCTTTCTACTATGCAGAGGTTGTTTTGCACTCCTGTTCATGGGATCTGGAGTGTTGGAACGGCAACCATTAATATGTGCCTGTGGCCACTGCAGAAACAGATGCATACTTTGAAAGGGGAATTCACTGCCGTGATCTTGCAGGAGCTGGTGGAGTGCTACTGGATGTCATGGGTGGACCATTCGATTTGATGCCGTAATGAGTAACTGCTGCAAGTAGTAGAACATGGGCAGAAAGGAAAGCAAAGAAATTCAGGCCGTGCCTTTACAATGGACGAGGAAGAGTCATTACGACAGCCTTACATTCAGTCAAGTGGCTTTTCCCCAGATCTGCTGACTGGCTGGTGGATATCTGTTTCAGATGTATGATATGCTTGCTTTAAATTGTGTTTGTCAAGATTTAAAAATCGGAACACAGTCTATATTTACTAAGACTATGTTTGTAAGAAGAGATGTAATATTCATTTCATTGTTTTAAAAATTTCTGCAAAAATGCACAGGAACAGCACAGGAAGTACAGTTCATGAGATAAAGATAACACCAACTGGAAAAAATCGATTAGCAATTTTGCATTTCTAAGTACTTTGTGTTTGTCTTTATATATATACAGATACTCAAGAGTTACCTTTTTGGAAAAAAAATTCTTTTTAGTTTTAACGGCCATGTATGTTTAAATTTTTAAGGGTATAATGAGTACTTCCTAGACCTTATCTGCCTTTTTGCAGAGAACCTTACTTACTTTATTCATCACTGTCCACATAGCACCTAGTATAGAACCTATATTCTGTATTTTTTGCTTTAGGTTTTGACGTAAAAAGTATCTAGTTCTCTTTCTAACATTACTTTACTACATGGCAAGACAGCACTGTGTGGCCAAACCTGGTGGTTCATGCCTATAGTCCCAGCCCTTTGGCAGGCTCAGGCAGAAAGACTGCTTGAGGCTAGGTATTCAACACCAGCCTGAGAAACATGGTGAGACCCTATCTCTACAAATAAATAGAAAATGTAACCGGGTGTGGTGGCACATGCCTGTGGTCACTACCGCAGACCTGAATCAGGAGGGTCACTTGAGCCTAGGAGCTTGAGGTTGCAGTGAGCTAGAACGACACGACCCCACCGCACTCTGACCTGGACAGCAGAGCAAGGCCCTGTCTCAAACACCCCCGTTCACCATTTCTCGATGAACACATTCTCCAACCACTTTCTCAGTGTGTTTGGATTTGCTTTATAGTCCCTTGTGTGCAACAGGAAAAAAAGTCTCCAAAAAGCACTCTCCTCAGGTGTCTGACACAATTAGATAGAGTAGAACATTCTACTAAATTCAACAGTCATGTTTTAAAGACATTTACACTAATTTATTCGTGCTGGCAAATATACTGTGTTGTTGATATTGAACTATTCGTTTTTTTCCCCAAACTCCTTATTTAACTTCACTGTTACTAGGTTCTAGTCAGCTTTTAAATGGTCTTAAATAGTCTTTGGCCTAACAGACTCAAAAAGAAAATTGCACTGGTTATAGGCATTTTTAAAGAATTAATTTATTGCTTAGTCTTGCTCCTTGTCATGTGAACAGACTGCTGAATTTCATTGTAAGTTTATGTGAGCCCTGTGTTTGATAAAATGAAAAGTGCTTCTATAAACTTTTCAAGCAAGGTAGGGAGTTATTATATTGTTGCATACATATATGTAGTAGAATATTAAGTGTATATGACCCTAGGACTTGAATACTATAATTACTGTATTTGTATGGTTGCGTCTGATACTTGTATTATTCTATAATGGGTTGTTTTCATAATTAAATTTATTTTAATTAAGATGATCATAAATAAAATTTTAAATTAAAAAAAGTTTTAAAAATATTGTTTCCCTAAAATAAAAGAAGAAAAATATTCCATCATTGAAATTTAAAAATTAAATAGGTTGAAAATTCAAATTTTCAAAGGGTAGAAGAAAATGTCAAAGAAAAGTATATAGAGCCAAAAAGAAGGGAGAAATAAGTTAAAAGGTATATACAGCCAGTGTAGGGGCCTAATATCTACCTAATATGATTTCCAGAAAGAAAGAGCTGGTAAAATGGAGAATGGAGAGAGATGAAAACAATTCCCAGACCTGCAACATGAATTTTCACTTTCAAAGACTATTTATCATCTGGGTTACTGATAAAAGGCTGATCCCTAACCTCACTCATTTTCACGATATTTTAGAATTCTAAGGAGCAAGGGAAGATCCAAAAAGCTCTCATAGAAAGAAGAGGTTACCTATAAAGGAACAAAAAACATATTATCAAATTATTATCAAGCTTCTATTTAATAATACTAGACTGCAGGAAGAAATCAAAAAATACATTCAAAATTCTAAGGAACATTTATTTTGAACTTGAAATCTTATACCCAACTAAACAAACTATTACAAGCGTGACTGGAAAATAAAAATACTTTCATACATGCAAGAACTTAAAAGTTTTACTATCTACAGATTCTGGGAGAATTATTTAAGGAAGCTCTCCAAGAAACCCCCCAAGGAGGGCACGGGAAATCAAACTGTGAGAGCAATGTCATGAAGACAGATCTCTGGTGAAGCTGTGCGGGAGGCCTAGAAAGCAAGTGGTTCAAATTAGACAGCGCTCTGAGAAAAATCACAGCAAAAAGAAAAACTGATTCCCTGTAATAAAAAGTATGATTTAGAGGCTGAATGGTCTTAGTGATAACTGAACGTCCACTGTAACATTTAAATGAATAATCAGAATGTTCTACCCATCTCGCTGTTGTTACTTATACTTTTTGACTAGCAGAGACTCAGTAATAACTATGATCCCCCCCTTCCTTCACCTGCATGTATTCTGTAGGGAAGTTTATCTACACCCCACAGAAAGCAACCAGTCATGACAGCTGGGGAGAGGCTTGCTGGGGCAACCGCACCACTAAACTGCTGAGGAAACCCACGCCGTCCTCTAATGCTGACCCGTCCAGTACTATCTTTTTTTTCCCAGATGGGGCCTAGCTATGTTGCCCCAGCTGGTCTCTAACTCCTAGGCCCAAGGGATCCTTCTGCCTCAGCCTCCCAAGTAGCTAGGACTACAGGCACACGCCCCCGTGCCCAGCTAAATATGGTATTACCTTTATGCTGAATATGAAAGAACGATCAAGATTCACGAGGCATCTGAAGAAAGCCAGCCTCACGAAAAAACATGGGGATAAGATAGCAATGGAATTGACCTCTGAGAAGAGTTAATCTCATAAACAAAAGACAATTTAGAGAAATTTCTTCTTCAGGAAGATTTGAGAGGAAATTACACAATAAAATAAGTGTATTAAAGAATAAAAAAAATTCCTCAATTGAAGAACTTTATAATAACTATATTTAAAATTAAAATACAATGCATAAAAGCATAATTAAAATGGGCTGGATGACCACAGAGTAAGAGTCTGAAGGGTGCTCAGGGAATACAACACAGAAAATCTCTTATAACCATGAGATTTCACTTTATTTCACTGTCAGCAGACTGATCTGATAGCAATATACAAAAATTAGGTAACAGAGAAAGTGAATAAAGTCAGAGAAAAGAGTTTGGGAGATTCCTGCAAAGGTTTAGAGAGGTCCCCACGGGTGATGACACCAGAAATGATGAGAAAAGAGCAGATTCAAGAGGTGACAATGAGGGGACTGAGCAAATATGGAGGCTGGTTGGCTCCAGGCAGAGTCAGCACTCTGGGTGACCATGGGGGCAGTCATGCCACTGGCAGGGGTGGTGACGTCTAGAGGAAAAGCACAGTGGGAACCTGAAAGAATCACTAAAATAGCCAACAGATTCAGTAAAGCCTAGGGGTGGCTGGAAGATGGTGTGCTGAGATGCAGTCACCAGCTGAACCCCACTGGGCGCCGGAGTTCCCTGGAGGGCAAGCTGGCCAAAACAATCCCTCACTCAATTTGATCCTGACTTTCCAAAAGTCAGGTCTCTACACCTCGAGAGAGCACCTGGCTGTCTAGCAGAACTCCTTGAACTGTTGGCATCATCCTCTGAGATCGGCCAGAGGATGTCTGGGGGTCAGAAAACTCAGCTGCTAACGTACAAGTAATGGCTACTTCTCTGGACTTCAGTTTTTCCTGTGTCTACTGAGGATGCCGGTATATATGATTTCTAATGTTCTTTCTAGCAAGGATATTTTAAGCTTTGGAGATACTTTTAACTCATGTGTCTTATACACCAATGTCATTAAAAACAATTCTACTGTTCTAAGTAAGAATAAGATAGGATTCAGTAGACTATAAACTCTTGATGCCAAGCAAGATGATTTTCTTCATCTCTATGTTCTACAGTGCCTGGCCAGAGTAGAAAGGAGGCCATGTATGTTTGCTGAAGTCCTGACCCCCAC
The DNA here is from genome assembly GCA_963573935.1 of Arctocebus calabarensis. Classification (NCBI taxonomy): domain Eukaryota; kingdom Metazoa; phylum Chordata; class Mammalia; order Primates; family Lorisidae; genus Arctocebus; species Arctocebus calabarensis. The sequence continues at coordinate 8,077 of CAUYON010089193.1, read as the reverse complement.
CTTCTGCCTCCCACAGCCAGGGCCCGCCCCACCAATCACACAGACTTGTTCTTACTGCTATCATTAGCCCCTCTTCTGTCTCCCTAATTGCGTTCCCTTCCAAAGTGTCAGGCTTTGACTCATAATTTCCATACTTCCTTATCTGTCAGTTAACTTACTCCACAGGCTGTCTCTATTATCTCTATGCTAACAGCTCCCAAACTGACATCTCCTCCCAGGCTTTCCCCCCAGCCTCTCACTGCCAATGGCTCCACAGTCAATAAACAACGTTTGCTCACTGCAACCTGGAGTCAGCAGTGATCACCACTCAGGGCCCAGAACTGTTCCTTTTCTTCTTACTGTGCGGTCTCAGTGCCATTGCTTACCAACTATATGATCCTGGACAAATGTCCTAACTTCTAAGGAAGCATCTCCCTTCCCTTATCTGCCAAATACTAACAGTGCCCACCACACAGGGCTGTAGTGAAGGTTCAGTGAGATACACCTGTGCTGGTCCACAGGTTTAACACTTGATTAATTCTAGTTGTTCCAGCCAGGGGTGGTGGCTCATGCCTCGTATTCCAGCACTCGGGAGCCCAAGGCAGGAGGATCACTTGAAGCCAGGAATTTGAGATTAGCTTCAGCAATATAGGGAGACCACCTCCATCACTACAAAAATTTAAAAATTAGCCAGGCATGGTAGAGTGCACCTATAGTCCCAGCTATTTGGGAAGCTGAGACAAAAGGATGCCTTGAGCCTAGGAATTCAAGGTCATCGTGAGCTAATTGTGCCACTGCACTCCAGCCTAGGTAACAAAGCAAGACCTTGTCTCAAAACAAAACTAATGATTCTCGCCTCTCCTCCTTCCATCATCATCATTATTATTATTATCTTGTAAAATCAAAATAGGAAAAATAGCACTATACTGGAAGTATGCTCAAATGAATGAAGGGCAGGATAAGTGCTTGCATGATAAGCAAGAGGAGACTGGTCATCCCTTAACAAGTCTAGATAGAATCTGAACATGAGAAATGTCTCCTACAACAGAAACAAGCATTTACCAGGAGGCCTCAGGCCGGCACAGACTAGGACCAGGGGGGGCAATGGAAGTCTTCATGAGCAGGTTAGGACAGACACCCACAGACTGAAGATGGGCTCCCAGTTCAGGGCCCCTGTGTGAATTCAGAATAATGAGCACAGGATCCAGACTTTACTCTAGAGCAGAACAGTGGCAGGATTCAATGTGGTGTTCCTGCCAAAATGCAAAGTCTGACTCTGGCCATGGGGAAACATTACCAACCTAATTTAAGGGGCGTGTACAAAAGAACACGCTTCAAAAAGGTGAAGGTCAATAGGTTTCTGTAGCCTAGTGGTTATCACGTTCACCTGACAAAAAGGTCAAGGTCAAGAACTGCAAAGAAAGATTAGAGAGTTTTCTAGAATAAGAGAGACACGACAGTTGAATGCAGTACGTGATTGTGGCCTGAAAAATGGACTAGAAAATGCAGCTCTTTCTTTTGCTATGGAAGGCACTACTGGGGAAACTGGCAAAATTTGAATAAAGTTTATATAATTACAGAAGTATATCATATCAGTGTTAATTTCCTAATTTTTATTATCCTACTGTGTATTTTCTTTTCAGAGAATCTGTTCCTAAGAAAAATGCACGATGACATATTTGAGGTAAAGGAGCAACTTGTGTGCAACTTATTGCAAAATGGTTTAGAAAAAGTACGTCCATATTTCTATATGTATATATGCACGCAAACATACCATCATAAGAAAGCCCAGCAAAATGTTAATAATGAGGAATCTGAGTAAAGGGTATAATGGGAATTATTCTTGCAACTTTTCTGTAAATGCTAAATTTTTTTTAAAAATAAGGAGTAACAGAGAGAGGGCCTGAGTGCAAGAGAGAATCACTTTCAGTACAGACTAGTGAACCTGCTTGAGCCACCAGGAGAGAAGAGAAACAAGCCACAGACAAGGCAGGTCACGCTGGGCTAGGAGCGCAGGACCCTGCAGAAGGAGGGCGAGGCTGCCATGAATGGGTGAATGATGCAGGGGGGGAAGGCGCTTTGCCCGCTCAGTGTCCTAGCAGTGAAGATGAGCTTCTAGGAGCTGGCAGCATTGAGCGGGAAGAGGACAACTCAGCAGGCATCTGGAGGTAAAAAAGACCTATTTACCAAGAGAGGAAGGGAAACACAGATGTGAGTCTGAGCAGGGAAAAGAGCAAGAGAGAGAGAGAGGGGACGAAAGAGAAGGGAGAGGCAAGAGTAGGAGGAGGGGAGGAGGGTACCCACCACCAGGATCCCCATCTCCAACTCTCCATCCCCCCCACCCCGGATCCTGAGGACCCAGCCCGCCAGCCCTGCCACGTGGATGCTGTGACTCCAGAGAGAGAGAATCCAACCCATCCAGGCCTTGCCCCCGGGTCGCTCCATCTACTTCAGGGATTTGGAGCAAAGCAGCTCCATAATTGGTATCCAATCCCCAAAAACCTGTCTGAGGCATTGCCACAGAGACTCACATCGGTCACAGGTGTCAACAAGCACAGCTGCCTGGAAGTCTGTCCCTGGGGCTCAGGCCCTCAAGAGAGGAGCTTGAAGGACCAAGGAATGTCCCAGCGGCCAGGGAACTCAGCAGACACCCAGAGCAGTCCCCTCCCTGTGCGGGGAGCCCCTGAGGGAGGCCCAGGGTCTTGAGCCAACATCCAGCCCCTCGGCACCTTAGCTGCTCTGCCAAGAACGGCACTGTGAAGTTACAGTGCAGATAAGTGGAAACTACATACTCTCTGGGGTCCTGGGGATATCAGGTCTCAAATCCCACTGGCTGGGTGATGGGCGGTTATAGGTAGATAGAGGCCTAGGGAGATGGAAGGGCCCATATCCCTCCTTTTACGGATGAGGGAACTCAGGAGGGGACGATGCGTCCTCTAAGTTGTGAAGCCAGACGTGTCACAGTCGTAAAACTCAGCCTGTGTGGTTAAAGCTAGTGTCTTTTAATACTTCCTGGTCATTCTTGGGGTGCGGGAGAGAAGCAGGCTGACAAGCTGAATCGTTAGCTCTCCCCAGTCCACCCACATCTCTGTGGTCACAGCCAATCTCTTCAAGGGGGCTTGAATCACAAAAGTGGTTGATGTTTAAGAGACCAAGGCTAAGCCTCAGAGTCCTATAGGAACAGGTTAGAATTCTCGGTTCCCGCCTTGCGCCACGAGAATTGGCCTCTATGTTCCCTATACCCACACTGATGAGAGGCTAATACAGCAAGGACGTTACAGAGATGAGCTTGCTCTCCAGCCCAGGGGAATCTCTTAAAGGCACACTACATGTCTCCCGCTCCGAGCATCCACACAGCCCGGCTCGGGGGGGTGCACCTGGTCAGGGTGCCCCCAACACTAGAACGCTCTAGTGCCTCAGCACTAGAATGACACCTGAGGAGGTTCTCTGACAGGTTCTAGAAAAGATGGGCTGGTAATTATCTTCAAGAATATGTCCTGAACACAGAGGCATTTCTGACTAAACGCCACCACCACCGCCAACTTTCTTAAACCATCTGAGATGGTTCTTTACAACGTAAGGCCACATCTGTTTCATCTAGTAAGCGAGAAACTCCTGCCAAGCATCTCCCTTAGGTGAAAAAAAAATCTACATATTCTCTTAGTTGCCCCCAATTTAGCTTTTTTTTTGAGACAGACTCTCAATCTGTAACCCAGGCTAGAGAGCCCCTGCATTAGCTTGGTTCACAGCAACCTCAAACTCCTAGGCCCAAGAGATCGCCTCGCCTCAACCTCCTGAGTAGCTGGGACTACAAGTGCCCAACATAACACCTGGCTAGTTTTTCAATTTTTAGTAGAGATGGGGTCTCACTCTTGCTCAGGCTGGTCTCAAACTTCTGAGCTCAAGCAATCCACCTACCTCGGCCTCCCGGAGAGCTGGGATTACAAGCCTGAGCCACTGTACCCAGCCCTTATTCTCAAGCACCTTATTGGTACTTTTCTTCTTGTGAAAATTCTGGATTTGCCACAGTTTTAAGACTGGCTGCCAAGTCCACTGAGTAGGAACATGTGCGTATTTGCTGAATGAATTGTTAAAAACTGAACAAGATCTGCTAACATGAGGCTGACGGAAAACGTAAAGTAGAACTTCCAGGCTCAGGTAACAGCCTTTCAGCTTATCACAGCATCTACGCTGCACGCCCGCCCAGCTCTGGCTCAGATGCAGTTAGAGCCAGTCAGGTGAAGCTCCAGGGCACTACGACAACTTGGATGCTCCAGACCCTTTCTTTTAATCTCTCTGTGGTGCCGGCTTTTGTTCCCTAAACATACCATGTTGCATTTGTTCCTTCTGTATTTCATCACAGTCTTGCAAAGGTCTCTCCCCAATTTATCGAGGTCACACTGGTCTTTTAATTTCTGTCTTCCAGGGTAGCCATAATCCCATGGATGGCCTTCAGCGTCAGCTGAAATATTAATGAACTGATTTCTCTGTTCAAAACACTGAATTAAAACAGGCATCAGGGCTAAAGCCTTTGAAAGATCACTTTAAATGTCCCTTTAGGTTAATGTCAAATCACTGAAAATTGTCTCCTAAGTGCAACTCTCAACCCACTCATCCTTCCAAGTGTTAATACAAAAACACTCAAAATTCAAAATAAATATGTATAAAACAGAGGTGCAAAGAAAGCTTTCAATATAATTAAAAACTTTTAATGTCAACTTCAATAGTAATCAGAGAAACTAATCAACAAGAATAAAACTATCCTATCAAAAAGTGGGGAAAAAATATGAACAGATATTTTTTCAAAAGAAGATATATAAAAGGCCGACAGATATGCTCAACATCACTAATCATCAGGTTAGCGCAATGCAAATCAAAAGAGCGATATCAAAAGAGCGAATGGCCATACTTAAAAAGTAAAAATACAACAGGTGCTGTGCAGAGGGCATGCTTAGACACTGTTGGTAGGAATGTAAATTAGTGTAATCTCCATGCAGAACAGTATTGAGATTCCTCACAGAACTAAAAGGAGACCTGCCATTCATTAAGCAGTTCCACTCCTGGGTATCTATCCAAAAGAAATCATTATTCCAAAAAGATACCTGTGCCCAAATGTGGACTGCAGCACAATTCACAATCGCAAAGATATAGAATCAACCTAAGTGCCCATCAGCTAAGGAGTAAAGAAAACATTGTTATACAGGTGCACACACATAAACCATGAAATACTACTCGGCTGTCAAAAGGAATAAAATAATGTCTTTTGCAGCAACTTGGTGCAACTGGGTGCCATTACTATAAGAGAAGTATCTCAGGAATGGACAAGCAAACACCACATGGTCTCACTTGTAAGTGGGAGCTACACAATGGGTACATATGGTCACACAAAATGGGACAACGGACAATGGAAACGAAGACGAGGGGAGGGTGGGCAGAGCCAGGGATCAAAACCACCCAACAGGTGCAATGTAATCTGTGCAGAGAATACACTAAAACCTTTGATTTCACTACTGTACAATCTATCACATAACACAAAGACTTGCACCCCCCAAAATTTCAAATAAATAGTTTAAAAGAAAAATAAAAATCATTTTTTTGTTACTTGCAAAAAAAGAATTATAAATTAAACTACAAAAAGCTAAAAATTCTAGACTACCAACTTAACAAGCATATATGTGTATATATATTTTTTAATAATTTAATATCCAGTATTGGACAGGTGCAGGATATGGGCCCTCAACCCAGTGCTGATAGGAGAATAAATCAGGCAACATTTCTGGATTCAGCAATATGAGTGAAAAAGCTTTAAAAAAAAATTCTGAACCTGTAATTTCACTTCTAGTTGGTACCCTAAAAAAACAAATAAGGGTATTCACCATGATGTGTTTTTTGCTGTTTTTTGTAAGACAGAGTCTTCTTCGGTCGCACTGGTTAGAGCGCCATGGCATCCTCATAACTCACAGCAACCTTAAACTCTTGGGTTCAAGTCATCCTCCTAGCTCAGCTTCACCAGTAGCTGGAACTACAGCCACCTGCCACAATGCCCGGCTAGTTTTCTGTTTTTAGTAGAGATGGGGTCTCACTCTTGCTCAAGCTGGTTTGAACTCTTGAGCTAGAGCAATCCACCCACCTCAGCCTCCCCAAGTGCCAGGATTACAGGTGTCAGCCGCCATGCCTGGCCAATGATGTGGTTTTAAGCATTCCCACCACAGCACAGTTCATATAACAAAAGACTAGAGAGATCTGACCTTGCTGACTAGAGAGATCTGATCATGCTGCCGAGGACTGGCCAAAGGAAGGACGGTCCACCCATGTGCCGGGACATTATGGCAGCCTTAAACTGAGCTTGTGGGGTGTGTCTGCTGCCTTGGAAAGATGTTAAGTGATACGGCAAGATGTCTACACTATAATGTCCACCACTGTCTGTTTTTGATAAAGGTATGTTTTATATATTACCCATAGGAGAAAGTCCTAAAAGATACATTCATTGACTCTGTATGATTGGATTATGGACAATTTTTATTTTCTCCTTTGTTTGCAGTTTTAAATTTTCATATAGTGATGTTTATTACTAGCATGAAACAAAAATTAGATTTTTTTTGCACCTAGATGAGAGTGTCCTCCTGTTCTGCCCCCCGGCTCTGCGCCCACCCTGCTTAGCGAGCAAGTCTGATACGTATGGTGACCCACAAGGGCCGATCACTGCACAGCAGCTACAATCACAAGGATCTGCTGTGCAGGAACCATCCCCAGGTCCCAGCAGACAGCTGCTTTGATGATGTGTTTTCTCCAAAATTGATTACAGGCAATGATAATTAAAGTGGCCTAATGAATGACTTCATAGTAGGAAGGAGAGTCAGATCATCAAGTAGAAACCTCAGATTTGAGATTCAGCTCTGCCACTTATTAGCTGTGCGATTTAGTGCCACTGTAAATCTCTCTAAGCAGTTTCCTTAGCTAACAGCAAACCAGCTGCCAGCAACCAGGCATGCTTGGTTTTATAGATTTCATCAGGCTGCTTTGAGGTCTAAAACATATCTGTGTGAAAATGATGGTAAAGTATAAGCACTTCAAGAACGTTCCTTCCTCAAGTGCAATACTGCCACCTCACTCCCTCTCTATGTTGATGGCACCTCAGTTCAGCTCTGGGGGACAGTCTGGGACATTCCTCCTCTCGTCTTGAACTACAAGTGTAGGATCCGACCTCGCATTCCGAGGGCATCTCCTCACACCCCCGAGCAGTCAGAGAAGTCCATCCCTATGGCCTCAGGACTGGTCCAGCTATGGGTTCCACCCTGCCACTTCCTGGAAGACCAAGAATGCAGGCTCTTTCTGCTGGGGTTGCTAAGTGAAAGGGTTATAAAACAAGTCACCAGGGGTGCTCTAAGCCACTGCCAAGAGCAGCCTGCCTAAGGAAGAACCAACCAGGGGAAACAAAGCAAGATGGAGCAAGGCAGGTTGGGGCCACAGAGGCGGCACATCTATGGCTAGAGCAGGAAACCTATCCCTGGACTCTTCTATTCTGGAGCCAATAAAGACCCCCTTTTGAGGCCGGCACGGCAGCTCATATCTATAATCCTAGCACTCTGGGAGTCCGAGGAGAATGGATTGCCGGAGCTCACAGGTTCAAGACCAGTCTGAGCAAGTGCAAGACCTCATCTCTAAAAATAACCAGGAGTTGTGGCAGATGCCTCTCAGTTCCAGCCACTCAGGAGGCTGAGACAAGAGGATCACTTGAGCCCAAGAGTTTGAGGTTGCTGTGAGCTGTGACGCCACGGCACTCTACCAAAGGGTGACAAAGTGAGACTCTGTCTCACAAAAAAAAAAAGACCCCCCCTTTTTTTCTCACAGGTCTCTGAGCCTGTTTGAATTGGGTCTCTAGAACTTGCGAATTATCTCTTTTCTTGCAGATTTCTTGTTCATAGGAAAATTAAAACTGCATGCAAAGAAAAATTTCTTTTTTTTTTTTTTTGAGACAGAGCCTCAAGCTGTCACCCTGGATAGAGTGCCGTGGCATCACAGCTCACAGCAACTTCCAATTCCTGGGCTCAAGCGAGTCTCTTGCCTCCGCCTCCCAAGTGACTGGGACTGTAGGTGC
>CAUYON010089191.1:0-12791 GCA_963573935.1 Arctocebus calabarensis | reverse complement strand
TTAGTGCAATCATGGGGCATAATGTGCTGACTTCATATACAATCTGAAATATTTTCATCAAACTGTTTAACATAGCCTTCATGGCCTTTTAATCACTATATGAAGACATCTATATTCTGCATTTAGTAAGTTTCACTTGTATTCTTCTGAAATGCACCGTAGGTGTGATCCCACCAAAAGGTAGCAGTCAAATAGCAATCATAGAACATTCACGTCATCTCTAATTTAATTTAACTCAAAAGAGAATATCTGTGTACTGAGTATTAAACGTCTAATGTGGTGGGGATGATTAAGATTAAGAGTGTGTTGTAACATTGCTCATCTTTTTATGCAATACACCACGAATAATGTTATATTTTTTGTAAGTGTCTTAGTCTGTTATGCGTTACTGCAAAAAAAAAAAAAAAAGTCCCTAGGACTGGATAATTTATAAAGAAAAAGATTGTTTGGCTGACAGTTCTGTAGGCTGTACAAGAAGCATGGTGTCAGCTTCTGCTGCTGGTGAGGGCTTCTGGGAGCCTCCACGCAAGGTGCAAGGTGAAGGGGGAGCAAATGTGTCATATGGTGAGAGGAGGAGCAAGAGAGAGGAGGAAGTATCACCCACTTAAACTACCAGCTCTGGTGTGTAATATGTAGAGTGAGAAATCATTACCACAGTGAGAGCACCCAACCGTTCATGAAGGATTCACCCCCTTTGCCCTACACGCCTCCCATCAGGCTGAACCTCTAACGTTGGAGATCATATATGGACAAGAGGAGCATCCTAATTATATCAGTAAGATTCTCATGCTAACTACTAAGGTTGATGGACCATATTGTTGTGTTTGGTAAAATGTGTAAACTGATGTTCCCTGATATTTTCATGACTCATTGACTACAAATTGAGGAAATGAAAAGACCATATCATTGCCTTTAATTTAATAACAATAACAGTAATAGTAATAACATATAATACTAAGTGTTGCAAGCAATATTAAATCCAGTATTCAATCTTAGAATCAATTTAGAATCTTTGTGTATTGAGCATAGGTTAACCCATTTAGCTTTCACAAGCTCAAAGTGATTCTAAGACCATGTTAATTACTCTTCTTTTAGCCTGTAGTTTTTTTTTATGTATATTAAAATGCTTTTAATTAAATAAACTAAACTCTAATTGGTAGGAATGCTTTCAAGGTAACAGCTATAAGTTGCAATTATAATTTGAATGAAGGCAATATGTTGACAAAATCCATGTCCTTAAACAAACTCCTTTCTAAAAATATGAACAATGTAAGTGATGGAACTTTTGCAAAAATAGAATGAAACCTAACTTAAATATGACCTATTTACTCCTCCTCAATTCTGTTTTTCAAATTATTCAAATTTTAAAAATTATTCAAATTTTATAAACTCTTCATTGTTGGCTTACAATGAAGTGTATATAAAATGTATTATTTTATAAAATGGAAATTAAAATCATACATAATTGTCATTTCTGTTATTTCTCCTACAGTCAAAGCTGGAGTTCTAATTCCTACTTCATTAGATTGGCATTTCAAAGATTCCCTTTAGATTTTGTTTCAGAGATTGTTTGCATGGGACAAGATTGGCGAAGGAAAAAACTAACAAGGCTGCTGTAGTAAACAGATGGAAATGATAATGACAGGAACCAGGCTCCCTGCCAGGATAGCACAAGAGAGATTTCTGTAAAGGATGGCTCTTAAAGATTTCCGACTTAGATGACTCAATTTTGGTATCATTCATATAGTCACATCACAAAAGAAAAAGGCAAGTAATGAGTCTGTGGGGAGATGATGAATGGTATTTTACGTATTTGCATGGGACATGTAAAAACAAGTGACCACCCTAGAGGTGTATGCAAGGTTGGAGGCTCAGAAATGAGCTAATAGTAGACTTAGAAATCATAAAAAATTGAGTGACAAGTGAAACTATAGAGGTGGATTTTGGGGGCAAGAAGATAGACGTGAATGTTGATAAAGAGAGTTTAAGATAGAAAAATGAGTGACAGCAAAATTTAAAGAATAGAAGGAGGGAGGGATTCAAAATACAGATAAAACACAAAAAGAAGATAAAATATTAAAGCAGCTTAACTAAATCTAAGGCATTTCTTTTTCCAAGGTGAGATTGGTAAACAGTAGCAAATGCTGATAAGAATTTGTGGAGTACAGTGTGAAGAATTCATGCATGTGTACAATGGGTGATATACACATTTATCATTCCTTTGTGATGGGAACATTGAAAATACAGTCATCTAACTATTTGACGATATACAATGACTTGTTAATTTTCGTCACCCTATAGGACTAGAGGACACTAGAATTTATTCTTCCAATCTCACTCTACTTGTGTAGCCATTAACAACAATCGGACCATCTTTCTTCCTTGACTTGCTTGCCCACATCTGATAACTGCTATTCTACCCTCTGCTTTTATGAGATTAACTTTCTTAGTTTCTGCATGTGAGTGAGAACATGTAGTATTTATCTGCATGTGCTTGGCTTATTTCCCTTAACATAATCTCCTCCATATTCACCCATGTTATTGCAAATGACTGGATTTCATTCTTTTTTATGACTAAGTGGTATTTGATCATGTATATAATTCATAATTCCTATATCCATTCAATTCCTGATGAATATTTAGGGTGACTCAGTATTTAGCTATTGTAAATAGTGCTGAAATAAACATAGGAGTATATACATCTCTTTGACATACTAATATTCAATTCCGTTAGATGTACACCCAGTAGTGAGATTGCTGGATCATATGACAGTACTATTTTCAGTTTTTTTGGGAATCTCCCCTTCGTTTTGTGTAAAGGCTGTACTAATTTACAATTCTGCCAACAGTGTATAAAGGTTTCATTTTCTGCACATCCTCACCACAAGCATTCCTGTGACTTTAACACTTTTTTGCATGACTGTTTGGTATATGTATATCTTTTTTTAAGAATTGTCTATTTAGCCATTTTATAATTCAATTACTTGCTCTTACCAGCCTGAGCCAGATTGAGACCCCATCTCTAAAAATAATCAGGTGTTGTGGCGGGTGCCTGTAGTCTTAACTACTTGAAAGAAAGTCATTTGAGTCCAAGAATTTGCTGTGAGTTATGATGCCATGGCACTCTACCAAGGGTTACAAAGTGAGTCTTTCTCCTCAAAATAACAATAATAATAATAATAATTAATTTCCTTCTTAATTTCTTCCTTGATCCATTGGTCATTCAGGAGCGTGCTATTTAATTTCTATTTATTTGTGCAATTTTGAAAGTACTTCTTTTTTATTTCCAGTTTTATGCTATTGTGGTCAGATGAGAGATAACATAATTTCATTTTTATTTTTTTGAGACGGAGTCTCACTTTATTGCCCTCGGAAGAGAGCTGTGGCCTCACTGCTCACAGCAACCTCCAGCTCTTGGGCTTAGGTAATTCTCCTGCCTCAGCCTCCCAAGGAGCTGGGACCACAGGCGCTCTCCACAACACCCGGCTATTTTTTTGTTGCATTTTGGCCCACCACCAAATGGTGGTTTGGTGGTTTGAACCCACCACCCTCAGTATATGGGGCTGGTGCCCTACTCACTGAGCCATGGGCACCACCCTAATTTCAGGTTTTTTTTTTTTTCAATTTTTTAAGACTTGTTTTGTGGCTTAGCATGTGATCTAGCCGAAGGAATTATTTGACACATATGCTTCCACGTGCTAAGGGATGGTATGTGTATTCTGTAGTTTTTAGATGAAACATTTTGTGAAGCTATCAGGTCCATTTGTTCTAAAATTCAGTTAAATTAAATCTCATGTTTCTTTGTTGATTTTCTGTCTAGATGATCTGTATAATGCTGACAGTAAGGTGCTGAAGTTCCCAGCTATTATAACATTGGTGTTTACCTTTCTCTTTAGGCCTAATATTATTTAGTTTATGTATCTGGCTGCTCCAGATGCATGTTGGATGCATGTACATTTATAATTGCTGTATTAAGTTGTCAAATTGATCCTTTTATCATTCTCTAATGATGCTCTTTGACACTTTTTAACTTAGGGTATTTTTTATCTGATTTAAGTATAGATACTCCTACTCACCATTTATGTTTCTTATTATAGAATATCTTTCCCCATCACCTCACTTTCAGTCCATATGTCTTCATATGTGAATTGAAAATATTGGAATCACATATAGTTGGATCATGATTCTGTTGTAGTTATTCTTTTAGGTTAGTCATTTATTTAATCTATATCTTTTATTTGTAGAAGTTAACTTTTTGCATTCAAGGTTATTATCAAAAGAAAGAATATACTCTTACCATTTTGTTAATTTTTTCTTATTTTGTATGCTTTTGTTATGTTCTTCTATTATTTTATATCATTGCAATTTGGTGGATTTCTGTAGTGATAAATTTTGATTTGATTCTCTTTTTCTTGTATGTATCCATTCTCCTAGTCAGTTTTATATATTTGTGTGTTTTCATGGAAGAGATTATCATTCATTTGTTTTCACATGTAGACTCCCTAGGTTATTTCTTATAAGGCTAACCTACTGGTGATAGAGTCCTTGTTTTTGCTTCTCTGAAAAAGAGTTTATTTCTCACTCACTTTGGAAAAATATATTGCTCGTTATAATATTCTTCCTGGCAAGTTCTTCCTCTTGGTGCTTTGAGTATATCATTTTTTTCTCTCCAGATCAGCTCATTGTGGTTGATAATTTTGCTGGGAGCCTAATGGAGATGTACTTATATGAGACTTGACACTATTATCTTGCTGTTTCTAGAATCTCACTTTGTCTTTGATTTTTTGACAATTTGACTATAAAGTACCTTCGGGAGGGCAAATTTGGGTTTAATCTTTTAGTGATTTTGAGTTTCTGGGATCTGGATGTCCACACCCTTCTCAAGACAGGAAGTTTTTAAACTATGATCTTCTTAAATGTTTTATATATCTTATCCTTCCTCTTCTTTTTCTATATACAGTTATTTACTTAACTGTGTCCTATAAGTCTTGTAGGTTTCCATATCACATTATATTTTCATTTTTATTTCTTCCCCTTCCTGGGTTATTTCAAATAATAGCATCTTCTAATTCAGAGATTCTTCTGCTTAATCAAGTCTTCTTTTAATTTAATTTATTGAACACTTCAGCTTCAAGATTTCTGAATGTTTTCTGTGTTTTCTTATAACTCTCTAAGATTCCCTAAGATCAGTTTTTTAAATTTCTTTTCTGGCAACTTATTGATTTTCTTTTTGTTGGGTCCTCATACTAGAAAGTTATGTTTTGGAATGATGTCTCATTTCCTTGCCTTTTATTGCATTTGGTGTTAATTTATGTGCATCTGGTAGAGAATTTAATTACTTCTTCCAAACTTCCTTGATTGACTTTTATAGAGAAAGACTTTCACTTGCTGCTGGATTTTTGTGTTTTGGTTAGGAATAATGTGATTACTGTTGGCTCAGTTCCAAACCACTAGTTTACTTGATACACTTCTGTCCTTTAACTCTCCTTCTGGATGGGAGCCTCTGTGGAAAGCTGGTTCCCGTCGGCCATCTTGCCTCCTCCCCCATATTCATATAACTTTCTAGTGTTAGGGATTTCTAGTCTTGCTCACATCACTAAGTATTATGCATGTAAAGCAATGAACATATAGTTGATCTCACAAGCAATGTTATTTTCTGTTTTAGCATTATTAAATACAATATACTTGCTATTCTTCTGTTGCCTGTTAAAGTAAACAGATATGGATTTCAATATAAGTACAAAAAAGGGCACTATTGTAGACAACAAAATTGCATAGTCAGCAAAATTTTCATAGGTAAATCTATGAGGCATGCTTCATAGCAAGTAGGATTAAAAATGTCTCCAGGTTCTGGTTAAAAATTGTCTTGACCATATGATTATATGAACTATACAGAGAAAGTCTGATTTTATAACAATATACATGAAGCAAATCATGATATTATATAATAGCTTATCCTTGTACTTGCCATGTATATTTTGTATAGTCATGTCTTGATCCTAAAATTTACTCTTGAAACATATTTTGATAGAGAAGGGGAAAATTCTTTAGTGATATTTCTATAGGTGAAAAAAAAGAAACAAAAAACACTGGTAGTCCTTTTACCAAAGCATTAAATGAATCCAATAGTTTAACAATTTGAATTTCTTTGTTTTCTCTTAAGTGCATAGCAAAGGTAAAACAGATAGATAAATTAGATAAATAGATTGTTACATCATTATTTCTTTATGCTGGAATATACAACTATAATGTGTAAGGTCAAATATGAAGCAAAGTTTAAATACATATATATGTATACATACACATACACACATACATAGAAATAGGATTTCTTTCTGCCATTCAGTGTGGAGTGAAATAGCACAGTCATAGCTCACTGAAGCCTTAAACTCCTGGGCTCAAGTGATTCTTGAACCTCAGTCTTCCAAATTACTAGGAACAAAGACATGGATGACCATGCCTGGCTATATTTTTAAAAATATTTTTTTGAGAGACCGTTTCACAATATTGCCTGGGTTTGTTTCAAACTCCTGGCCTCAAACAATTCTAATGTCTCATCTTCTCAAAGTTCTTGGATTGCAGACATGAGCCACTGTGTTCAGCCAATTTTAAAATTTTTACTGATGAGTCCAATATAAATGATTTATCTACGAACAATAATTTGTCTGTATGAATCCATTGCAGTAAATACTAAGGAACATAATATTTTAGGGATCAATTACCTATATTTGAGACTAAACAATTTGCAAAAGTCCAAAATCTACTTTGTAAAAGTGGTTGTGATAGATTTATTTAGAGATGCTATGTATAATAGATTTGGGAAATGGAATAGTACTTTATTTAAAGTAAAACTGTTATACATTATTTAAACTTTATGTGTTAAATAGAAGTTCTGTGTTTTAAACTTTTAAGCAAAAATACATTTCAGTATATGCAGATAAGTTGTTTAACATAAGTAAAGAATAAAAGAAAAGCAATTAAAGCCAGACAGAAAAATAATGAAAAACTCTTTAATTTTAACATTCTCAAAATAATTTTTTCAACGTCAAGTAGTAGAATTCTCAGGCCAATTAGTTTTATGGAAACAAAATAGGGAGAAAAGGAGATTTTTACATCCTTACATATCCAAGGTATCTCTATGCAGATTCTCAACTCTATATTACTTTCAACTTCAATTTTGAATTTGTCTACTTATCTAAATTACTTTCATCTTCAATTTTATTTATCTTTATCTTTTGAATTCTCACATTTAAACCCTTTGAAACTCATTTTTTTCAATACCTAATTACCCTAAACTTTGATAGTGCAACAAATATGTACTTAGCATATTAAAATTTTAAGTCAATCCATTTATAACCTTACCTTGAATATCTTTACTTTCCCTTTTAGAACAGAAGAGAAAGATTTCAACTCCTTCTATTTTTTTCTATAATCCATAGATTTAATTTACAAATATTCAATACCCATGTATGACCACTCTAACCATATTGGGTTTTGGTATACATACATACATGGGGCAGAAATGGATTTGCAATATTTTCTTTGCTAACATTTTCATCACTAAGAGGAGGGAGATAGCACCTTCAATCTCATAGGTAGGGGGTACATGGCTGTAGTAGACTTTGTAAGTATTTTGCCCACCCCCCATTCCATGTCTGTGAGGCCAAAGTTTAAATGATAGCATCTGCATTATTCTTTTGTTTGATGTCTTTCTGGCTCTCAAAATCCACTTTACTAGTTTGTAGGAGAGGTCAGAATTAAAGATCCTCATTCTCCAATGACTGATAGTAGCTAAAGAATAAATATACAAACTCCTGTACCATTTTGGTGACATAGGCATCAACCACATTTTACACATTGCTTTGAATTCCTTAGTGGGATTATGCTCTTGTTTCCCATGAGCTAACTTTGTTTATTGGCTTGTTTTCCTTTGCTTTCTTATCTCCCAGCTCACAATTGTTTCTTGGAATAACTACTGAGATAAAAGGGAGACCCCTCCCTCAGAGCCTGTTTCAGGGGATACATGAAGGTAGAAATACTATATTTAGACCAAACTGGCATTTTCCTCACGGATAGAACAAGAAAGAATAAACTCACCCTGAAAGAAAACGAAAATACAATCCAGGGCCAAATGCAGGTATTCATCTAAATCACTGAGAAATGCCCAGCAAAGTATCCTCTAAAAAGTATCCTCTGGAGGATTGATTGGTGAACAAGATGTAAGTATGAGGGAGGGGCTGATGCTGGAAATGTTCTGCTTTTGACAGTCAGCTACCCCATAGCAGTGAAATGTTTGGACTATTTCATATACTTCACTAGCTTCCTGTGCGAAACACTTTCTCTATGTCTCTCAGTTTTGATGCCTAAATATTTTCTCTAAAGCTTTGGAGATCATAACTTCACATTCAGTCACAACATGAACATGCAATAGAGTTAGTGGCCCAGGGGATTCTTTCAATTAAATAGTGTCAGGCATTACTGGAAAAATGCTTCAATCCCCTACCACTGCCTAGACAAATCCAGAGGGTTCTTCAGTGGGCTCTGAGAAGCAATGGGCTCCCTCTGTCCACAGTGCTAGTTACCTATTAGTCCTTTCTTCCATCTGATTTCCCCATTTCCTTATTCATGCTTTCTGGGATCCCCTCTCAAATACACTACTTGAGATCAAGTCCTTGTTCTGGCTCTGATTTCTAGAAAAAAAAAATGACGACAATGGACCAAAAAAAAAAAATTTGCTTACATAAAGTGATGCCAAAATGTCTAATTAGAAAACAAATGGGCTAGAAAAATACTGAAAATCAATGGTATGTGAGTTGGGAGTTGAATAATGAAAGCTCACATATTAAGGTCCATGTATTATTCAGAAGTAAGATAATTTTATAAATTAATGATAGTAATTCTAGAATGTAGTTTATATTGATAACAAATGAATTAATAAAGTGTGTAATTGTACTTGAATAACAATGTGAAACAAGGGAAAATAAATTTTGAAAACTCAATAAGAAAAGATACACAAAATAAAATAAAGGGGAATATATTTTGATTTTTTCTTATATTATATATTTAAAAAATATATAATTGTCCTTGAATAACAATGTGAAACAAGGGAAAATAAGTTTTGGAAACTCAATAAGAAAAGATACACAAAATAAATTAAAGAGGAATATATTTTTATTTTGTAGTATATATTTAAAAAATATATGCAAAATAAATACAAGTTATAAAAAGGCCAAATATTTCAAAAATCATACAAAATATAATAAGACTTAACATCTTGGTTAATAAGGTAGTTATTACATTAGAAAATGTGACTCACTATTATTTATCAAATACACACCTAAAACTAAAAAAATCACAGAATGGTTGAAAAGCAAATTATGTGCAAAAATATACAGTGCAAAAAATAATATCAATCTGATGGTTATATTGTTAATAGTGAAATAGGCTTTAAGTCAAAGAAACACCCCCAAATGGTAATAAAGATGATTACAAGGTAATGATAAAAGTTTCTTTTTAGGAAATGAGAAGATATAGCACTTCGAAATATCATGTTTGTCATTTATACAGTTAAATGTAATAAAAAATTTATAGAGCATTAGGGGAAATTGATAAATTGTTATGAGTACAAATCGAGTGAGGAATAAAAATGATAAAGCAAATTAAAAAGAAATGTTATATAAATAACTATGGAGAAAGAATAAATAAATAAATACCTATGGAGAAATTATAAATGATAATTAAAAGATATTAAAGAAAAATTAAGCATCATGTTCTTGGATTAAAAGAACATCATGAGACATAAATTCTTTGGCAACTATTTATAGATCAATACACTTGCAATAAAAATCTTAAAAGTTTTTTATTTTGTTTTTATATTTATAGAACTTGAGTAAAGTGGAATTACCTGTCTAGTTCTAAAGACATATTCAGAGCTTTTGCTGCTCTGCCCTACACCTATGGAACATGAAGAAGAATCAGTCAAACAGAATGAGATGTGAGTTTATGGAAAGTAACCAGATAAAGAAACTTTTAATATAGTCAGTTCTATAAAATTGTTAGAAGACAACGTATGGGATTATAGTTGTGGCTCTGAGATAGCTCTAATGCTTTAAAAAGGGATAACAAATTCACTTAAATCCATTAAGGAAATCTATTGATGAAAAATGAAAAAGCAAAAACTGAAGTAAATTGAGTCATGGAGATAGAAAGATGGACCCCAATTTGATGCAATAATTGATAAAATTTATTACACCTGCAGGGGGCTGATACCACAAAGGCATGCAGCCCCGAATGCCAGGTGGGCAATCCTTTTATACCATTTTTCTTGCGTGGTCAACAAAGCAAGCTAGCGTAATGCAGAAGCTAATCATAGCAATTGAGGCAGGGTTGCAGGGTGGGGAGTACATATTGGTTCATAAATCACAAGATACATCATAAGTTCATTACTTCATGGTTCATACATAGTCAGGGGTATAAGGGACGGGCATAGGAGTTGGGTAAGTTTCTAAGGAACTCAGGACGGTACCTCTCCCTGCTTATCTCTTCTCCCGGAATTTAGTTCTTCCACCCTTGCAGGGGTTGGGACCGAAACACAAAACACTTCCCTTTGAAGGGTAAAGGGTTTGTTATATTCTTTAAATCTATGGGTTTGGGGATTAATAGCAGAGATGGGGGCTTGGTTTTTACATTCCCCACTTGTTCTGTTGGACAAATCAAATCTTTGATTCTATGTTATTTTCTTGATTTAGAGGGATAAGTTATTCTTTGTAATTCCAGAGTGGTTAGCATAAAAGCAGCAAGTTTCTCCTAAGGCCATGCAGAGACCGCTTGTTTTAGGAAAAGTAAGTCTAGGCCTCTTCT
Source organism: Arctocebus calabarensis (assembly GCA_963573935.1). Lineage (NCBI taxonomy): Eukaryota > Metazoa > Chordata > Mammalia > Primates > Lorisidae > Arctocebus > Arctocebus calabarensis. The sequence continues at coordinate 1,931 of CAUYON010089191.1, read as the reverse complement.
GTTTTGTAGGACTACTTCTACTGAAGAGCTTACCGATTTTTCCATAGATGGGTGACAGAGGCTTCTAAATTTCGGAGATTGGAATCAATTGGAGTTGTAAGGGCTTTAAAGCTGGGCTAAGGGGTCCAGTGACTAAGGCGGTAGCACTCATAGCTGTAGAGCCTGCTAATCCTATGTCTACAAGTAAAGGTACGAGGATGGGGGATCTGGCTCATCTTTGTAGGCCGAAAAAATATTCTCTTCCTCCTTCCCCTGAGTAAATGTAAACTTGGGGAATGATGTGGGTTAGTATACAAATTTGAGGGGTGTCATATAAAAATGAAGTACTTATACAAGGAGTTAAACCAGTGGAGCATGCAACCCAAGTCCCTTTAGGGGCTACTAGGTAATAGGGGCCTTCCTGAGGGGTGAGCTGGGAATTGGACATGATGTAAACAGTTGTCCCAGTAAGGGGAGGGGAGGTGTGTAAGGGATATCCTGGGGAGGTAACGCACCATCCTTGTCTCTGTAAATCTCTTAAAGTTAAAGTGGGCGTAGAGCCCCAAGTACATATAGTACTATTGTGTTTTACTATATGAGCAGTAACATTTATTATCTGGGCTGGAGAAGATCTTAAAGTTTCATTTGCAGCTATTCCTACATAATATGGTGGGGCTGGGCTAAAGCAAAGCCAGCAATCATTTGTTAGATTGGTATTTGTAATCTTTGCAAAGTTATAAACTGCATCTAAAAGAGCAAATATGGGAGACGATTTGGGGGACGCAGGGACATTGATCACTGAGCTTATACTGGTATGTTTTAGCGGATTTATACTGACATGCTGAGGGGTTTGGCGGGGATTGGTGAGTCTGGGGGCTGGTGTACTCGCCTGGGGTGAGTCTGGGTTGAGGACAAGGTTCGAACCTATCGGTCTAATGGGATGTGGTCTGGAAAATTTTTGAATAGTGAACAAGAAACTGGGGTCTCACCCTTAAATATACAGTCTGATTCCCCAAGTTACCCCCATTCGCCAATCTATGTGTTCCCATTGTTTTACAGCTAATCTAATGGGGTTACAATGACAATTTAAAGCACAGAAGCCTGTACTGTACAGTCTGCGGAATTCCATTTGTGGGTCTTTAGCTGCCCCGCAGGATGTTATAGTTTCACAGCCCCAGCTTTTACAGAAGTGATCTCCTGTATCCCCACAACTCTCTTCACTTATTTTAATTGCAGGGCATAGGTAAAAGTCAATATTTCTGAGTTCTCCGGCATCTCGCCAGCTTATGCAGCCCCAAATTGTATTCTCTTTCCCCTTGTACCTTTTGCATGTGGCTCCAGTCCAGTTGTAGCCAAACAAGGTGCAGAGGTCAAAGAGGAAGACTGGCTGGCTATATTCCACGGACACACTGCCGTCATTGCAGTATGAATGTTTCCAAAAGTCTGTGTCTGAGATTACTTCAGTGCCATCCTCGGTTCGGGAGAGGACCCAGCATAAGAGACTGGTTGGTGTGGGTTGTGTCCGCCGCCTCCTTTGATGATGTAGATGAGGAAGAGGATCTGCACAGCTGGAGTTTTAAGGGATCCTTGGTGGGCTTGAGGTGCCATGTCAAGGGGATAAAGTTTCAGTTATATCTTTTTACTCAAACCCAATCTCCAGGCTGAATATGGTGTAGTTGCTCCAGGGTGTCAGCTGCTTCAGAGCTGGCCAAACGGATTGTCTTCTGGAGGTCCTTACTTAATTTTTGCAAGGTCTGCAAGGAACTTACAAGTTTGTGGTTATGGATGGGAGCCAATAGCTCATCAGACAATTTTGGAAGTATTGGGGGTGGAGTTCCATGAAGTATCTCAAAGGGAGTTAACCCTTGTAAGTAAGGAGTATACCGGGCCCTTAATAGGGGGGAGGTCCCTATTACCCCTCCCACCCAGGGGAGGAGGTCCACCCAGTTACC
>CAUYON010089190.1:0-20850 GCA_963573935.1 Arctocebus calabarensis | reverse complement strand
TCATGCATCACCCTCCTAGGTTTAGTCTTACTTTTAAGTAACTGGATAGTTTCAGAGTTTCACTGCTCCAATGTGATCATTCTTCGATTTCTAGGACAGGGAATTTGGTGTGATGTAATTGGGGACAGAAGGGTTCCTCTCTTCTCCCTCCCGCAGCTTTTGGTTTTAACCCCAGCATAACCCCAATACCAAGCGTTTCTCTCTGCCTGCCTCTCAGTCTTTCCACCTTGGTCATTTCCAAATAGCTTGAACATCTGCCTTTTTCCCTTTGGACTGAGGTATTAGACTGAAGGAAGGGCCCTAGTTAGGGTAGCTGTAGGTGCCCCAGCCCCTAAGTTACCTGCTCCCAAGAAGCCAGACTTCCCAAGTGCTCTAGAAGCTAATTCCTCTTTCACCCAAAGATCTTTAATTCAAAGATCTTGAATTAAAGCTGACCCAGTCATTTTCTCTTTCCAGTTCCTTTCCATTCCTCAAGGCTTTATTTAGTGTCTGCATTGATCCTAGACCCATTTATTTTGTGTCTACATTGATCCTAGACCCACTGCACTTGTCCTTGCCATGCTCAATCTCAAGACGTCCTACTGGTAATAGGCCATAGCCTCAAGATGTAGACGGCATGAAATGGTCTACATATTGGCATCTTGGTTCCTAACTCCCCCTTTTCTAAACCTAGAGAAACAGAGTTACCTAGCATACCCGCTATCCCTTTCTCACTGTTGCCTCTCTGATGACTTAACCGGCTGGCCTCATCCCCTACTTTTCCACCCTCAAAAAAACACTATCTGCTTAAGGATTTAAGTAAGTAAAGGATGATCACATTGGAGTTTGAGATTAAAAACACCAAAATTTTAAAAAAGTTAAAATGCATTTGGTTCTCTACACTGGCTAAGAATATTGCTCTACACTGTAAGTGTTAAATGTCATGTTCCTGAATGAATGTAGTGTGGATTTGAGTAGGATTGTGTATGAGTGGCCTCACAGGTGCATTCACCCTCTAGTAGTACAGCCCGTCAGTTTAATGAAGAAAGAAAGGAAAAAAAGAAACACAAAGCCTTAAGCTCTTTGAATACTTCCTTTACCAAATGAGCATGGTTCTAAAACTGCTGGAGATGGGCCTACATTGGAAACAGCCCCTCCTGCCCCTTGCATCCTTAGAACATACCCTCATCCACTCCATGCTCAACATTTCTCATTCCCAAGTGACAGTTGGCAAGAAATTCCACACTTTGCTGTAACTTTAGATTGTGTTGCCTTGTACCCTTCTTTTGTTAAAGATGCACAATTGGGCTCTTTGGGATTTTTTTGTTTTTTGTTTTTTTTTTTCAATCAGGCCCTTACCTTTTCTCTTGTCTCTGGGGAATGTGAGCTGATATTTTTATTTAAGATTTTGGATTTTGTTTACTATACTGTCCACTGTTCTTTAGCCAGAAATTCTCTAGTGATCTAAAGCAATGTGACTGAATACCAGTTTTTAAATTATGTGTTGGCAAGTTGCCTTATATTTAAAAAGACAAAAAACAAACGGAAAAAAAAAAAAAAGAAAAGAAAAAATGCCTGACTGTGTTATGCCAAATGATAGCAACATGAAGTCCTAATTTATTGTTCCTAATTGTTTTCCTGCCATCTGAACACTGGTACCTCCCGTCCTTGAGCCCTCAGGAGCATCTGCAGTTTCTGGTGCAATACCTTCCCCTAGGGTGTTGGCCACCATCTCACCCAGAGCCCTCTTCCAATCCTGCTTTTCTGGGTCAGGTTTAAAGAGCACCACTGTCTCCCCTTATCTCTTGCTTGATCTCCAAACCAGATATTCTTGCTGTAATTCCTCTACCCCCTTCAATGCCTCTCCCTGAAAGGTGAGCTGCCATTTTAGGAAATTGGACCAGGCACCAACTTGGGGGCTTTTAAGTCAAAGAACCTCAAACCCATCTCTTCCTGTGTAGGGATGTAAGTCTCTAAAGCTCTCACTCCCACTCCTAGTCTGCATGGAAAATGTACTGTGATTCCCCCACCCGCTGACTACCTTCGCCTTTTGTGTGAGTCAACCTGAGTCCCTTTCCTGCCTCTGCCAGCCACCCCCCAACCAGCAATAAGGGTCCAAGCCAGGGCCTCCTGTCCACACTCCTGGCCTCCATCCCACACTACCCATAGGGAACACCTGGATTCCCCACTCAATCCACATACTGTAGCAGTCATTCTCCATCTCTCTCGCCTTCTCACCTGTGGCGGTTTATGGGTGTGATGGGGTTTTTAAGATAATTATAAACCAGTAAAAGAAACAACTCTGTTCCTGACCTTGTCCTTTTCATTTAATGCTGTGAATGTTTGATGTACTTTTTTTTACAACATTTCTAACATCTCTTGCTAGAAGGGAAATGAATTCCTCATTTTTAAGAAGACACCTATGTATTCATCCCACCCAGAAACCCTCCCCAGTCCATTATCCCAGGGCATATGGTTTGTTGATTATAAGTCATGGGTGCACAGTTCCTCCCATTAACCCCTGGGGATTATCTAACTGGCAGATTCTCTCTCCAAGCAGGACTGATAGGGGCTTATGTGTAATTTGCTGCTCTTCCCTGGAGGCCCAAAGGGTCCTGCCACTTTGATCAAGGGCCATCAATTATTGAGAAATAGGGATCTGGCTCGGGCTGGGGCGCCTGCCAGATACACCTGAGCTTGCAGGTTCGAATCCAGCCCGGGCCCCCCAAGCAACGATGGCTGCAGCCAGGAAGTGGGCGGGCATTGTGGCGGGCGCCTGTGGTCCCAGCTATTTGGGAGGCAGAGGCGGGAGACTCGCTTGAGCCCAGGAATTGGAGGTTGCTGTGAGCTGTGATGCTACTGCACTCTATCCAGGGTGATGGCTTGAGGCTCTGCCTCAAAAGGGAAAAAAGAGAAATAGGGATCTGCTTTGCTAATGAGCCAACCTAAAACTTTAAACCTCCCCTTTTACCTCCAACATTAGAATTCATGTGGGCCTCTGACTTGAGGTGGAGGTACTAGGCACTCTTATATTGTAATCTGCAACATAACTGACCTTTTTGTGATACTGAGATTTTGTGTTGAGTGTTAACTTTCCTTTTGTCTGTAGGGGGAAAATAACCGAAAGAGCCATTTCATTTCTTTTCCTTCTGAGTTTGGGTTTGAGCTAAGATACCACTTAAGGGTGATAAAGGGAAATACAGATTCAGATTCCACAGGATGTGGGATTCAGGAAGAGTAGAATCAGACCCTTGGCAGCCAGAGTCAATAAGTGGCTTCTAAATGCTGGTGAAGTCCTTAGCATGTTTTTTTATGGGGTGCCCATTTGTGAAAGTGCTTTGCTTCCTTTACAACCTCTTGCTGCCCCTGTGAAAGAAAGCTCTCTAATGCCTGTATCCAGATAAGACCTAAGACCTTTAGTAAGCCTCAGGTTAGAGCTAAAGTAGACAGGTGAGGCTCAGTGCCCATAGCACAGTGGTTATGGCGCCGGCCACATGCACCAAGGGTGGCGGGTTCAAACCTAGCCTGGGCCAGCTAAACAACTAATTGCCACCAAAAATAGTGACTCTGTCTCAATAAAAAGGTAGACAGGTGAGCCCAGCTAGGCCTTCCTCCAGAGTGAATTGCTGGGCTAAGGTTAAGTGCAGAATACAGAACCTGGTTTGAGTTCCACAAGGTAATTGTGACTGACACTGGAATAAGTGTCAGGCATGCTAGGCCGGCTGAGTCTGAGGTCGATTCCAAGACCCCATTGTTGCACTTGCCCGTAGGAGGCACCACCCGCAGTTTGTGAATGTGCCCCTGGGGAATCATGCAACGCAACGTCCTGGCAGCAGAGGGAGACCAGAACTGATCAGGTGTCTGGTGTCTTTGGGATGCTGGAAGAGTGGTCTGCCTGAAGTTATTTCCTTTGCCCATGATTTTCCCTACCAGTTTCCAAGCATCACTGCACCAGGAAGCCTGTCTATTTTCTTTCTTGTTTTGCATGGGGGAAGGGGTACAGACCTTCCATACCCTTCCTGGATGTACCACCTCTAGAAATCTGCATGTATTCCCAATTCATTTAATTTTTACAGCAAATCTAGGTGAGCAAGCTTCACTTCACCAGTGAGGGTAATGATGCCTCATTACCTAAGTAACTTGCCATAAGCAAGCACAGCAAGGATCCAAACCCAAATCTATTGCCAAATTTGAGCTACACTGCTAGAGATACCTTTCTCTGAAGCAGCTGAAACATCACTGGTAGGTTACGTGACTCTGTTCCTATTTCATTAATAAAATGTGGATAATCACAAACACTCCCCCTGTAAAGTAAGATACAGATGAGAAAGTCCAAGTGCCTAGCACATCCTGAAGGCACTTTTGCCCAGTTTAAGTCACTGGGTGTGGGCTGGGTTAGGTAACTTTCATTTAGCACTTCTAGGCCAGGAATATGCATTGTCTCATTAACTCTTCTCTGCTGCCTACTAAGGTCCTTTTATTATGGTGATGAAAGCTATTTCACTTGCCTTGTTAAGTGAAATGATGCACACATCTTCCATAACAGTTTTAGTAGCAGGCCAGCACAGTGGCTCACACCAGTGATCCTAGCATTCTGGGAGGCCGAGGTGAGTGGATTGCCTGAGCTCACAGGTTTGAGACCAGCCTGAGCCAGAGCAAGACCTCCTCTCTAAAAAAATAGCTGGGCATTTGGCTGGGGCCTGTAGGCCCAGCTACTTGGGAGGCTGAGGCAAGTCAATCACTTATGCCTAAGGGTTTGAGGTTGCTGTGAGCTGTGAGGCCATGGCACTCTACCAAGGGTGACAAAATGAGACTTTGTCTTAAAAAAAAAAAAAAAAACCCAACAATGTTAGTAGCTATTATTAGTCCAAGAAAGACCTGGCTAGGGCTTAGGCACCGTCTTTGTTAAGTGTAGACCAGGGAGTGCAGCCTTTTAGCAGGCCATGCACTTCCACTATCTAATCACCAGAGGGCAGAGTCAGGCAACTGTCATCCACACAAAGCCTGATACAGTTCCCTGGCTACCCACATGAGGGCAGCCCAGCAAGGCAGCTGGACCCTGGGGCTGGATGGCTGGGGAGCCCTGCTCTGACTGATTCTTTCCCTTCCATTGGATCAGTTTCCCAAGGCCCTAACCAACCCGGATGAGTCAGGCTGGAACCAGATTAATAAATACAATTCAGAATTTATTAAAAATCAGGGCTCCCTCGCTGTGCCCTCCTGGCACTAAAGAAATAAATAACCAGAGGGGACACAGCTGGGGAAAAAAAACAGATCTCAAGACATAGTCTTTTAATTTCCCCTCCCTCATTCCCAACTCCCTACTCCTATGGCTCTTGAGACGTAGCACCTGAGCAGGTACCTCTGTCCAGGTAGGGTGTGGCTGGTGCCAAGGCATGGCTACCCTGCCCAGGAGGGGAGACAGGCACTGGGATCACTTGTTTTTAGCCCTTGACCCTGCGACCTGCTCCCCCCAGGGGCCAGGGCTGAAGCACCAATTGGAGGCACCTGAGGGTGGGTGGTGGGGGCAAAGGGAGAATGGGGTAATAGAACCTAGGCAGCAGAAGCAGCTGACAGGGGGTCCGGCCCCTTCCCCAGGTTCAGCCAGTGCCTGACTGAAGTCATGTCCCATCACCCTTTCCCCTCAAGTCTGGTCTGCACTCAGCTAAGAATCTTCCGGGGCAGTTCAACAGAGGCACGGATGAAGACTGCATCATCCCGCACATAGTTTCGCTTTCGGATGTCCTGGTGGGAGATGAACTTGGGGTAACCAAAGCCCAGAGAACTCTCATCCAGGGAGCCCCGCCAGGTGCCCGGCTTTTGGAAATTCTTCCAGTTTGGGTCAGGGTGGAAGGTCTCAGTGACGTGCTGTGGTTTAGCTAGGCCAGGGTCGCTCTGATCCAGCAGGGAGAAGGTGACACGCCGGGCAAAGGGCCACTCAAGGAGATTGTCAAAGGCACCTGGCAGCACTCGAATGTAGAGCGAGAGATGTGTGCCCTCGCCACTGCCATTGCCATTGAGGAATGCAGACACCTGTAGCTTGTAACCATACTTATGTGTGTAAAAGGCTGGACTGAAGCACTCAAGGTTGGGCTTGGCCTTGGCCTCCTGTAGTCGCCGCCCATAGCTGCCAATCTTCCAGATAAGCACGCCATCACTGCCCACAGACAGCTCCTCCAACTCTCGACGCAGCTCCTGCAGCTCCTGCCGTTGCCGGCTCACCAGGGCACACATCATGGCCAGATGTGGCTTCACACTCTCTTCCACATGCCGTGCCATTGCCAGCTTAGGGCACTGTTGGCAAAGACCCGGGCCATGGGGGAAGGGAGAAGAGCTATCAGTAGGAGATAGGACAGGAGTGGATATGGGGTAGCAGGTCCCCAGCTCTGAATGAGGAAGACAGGGTGCCAGAGGGCGGCTGGAGCTGGCCTGCAGGGGGAAGGACTGAGAGCTTCAGTGCAGCATAGCAGGGACCACCAAATCTGAAGTGGCATCAGGAAGTCTAATCTTCATCTAGGCCAAAAGGGGGGGCTGATAGGAAGGAGAAAAGGCATCTCACCCTGTGTTTGCAGCCAGAGTCTTTGAATGGGCACAGCACCAGGGCAGTGCTACAGCTGTCCTTCAGATGACCCGGTAGGTCCTCCCGAGCCACGGTGCCCACACCACACTGGTTCGGGCAGGGAACAGGCAGCCTTGGGCACTGGTACTGATGACTCTGGGTCCACGGAAGCAGAGAGACGGCAGTTAAAAGACTGACTCCCTGACCTACCTGCAGCCCACGGCTCAATTAGGGACTCACCTGGATGGTGTCAAAGACAAATTCCTTAGTGCAGTAAGTGCAAGGCTGGGTTCGCTTGGGGCACTCAGAGGTGGCATGCTGGGCCAGCAGCCGCCGCATCATACGAGCACCACACTTGTTCTCACAGTATACACTCTCTTGGGGGCACATACCCTCATGGCTCTGTAGAAATGCCAGAGGTGCTGAGTTAAAGAATGTGTAGGCTATCAGGTGCCCCAACCCTTCTACCCTCAGCCAGGCCCCACCCACCTCATAAGCCTCCCCACTGAAGTCACAGCCACAAAACTCGCACTTGAGGCGCCGTTTGGGGCAGTCGTGCTGCAAGTGTACAGGCAGATCACGGCGGCTCAGTTTGGTGGGACAGCGATTGGGGCAAGGGACTACATTGAAGCTGCAGGCATTCAGGTGGCCCTGGTGAGAAGAGCTGCAGTTAATGCCTGCCAGGGGAGGGGTTGTGCCAGCCACTCACATCAGATCCTCACCTGTAGATGACGAAGTGGTGCACTCCAGCGGCAACCCTCCTCACTGTGGATGCAGCGGATAGGCAGGCCCAGTACCTGTACTTCCAGCTCTGGGTCTGGATAGATCTGGGGGTAGGGACGTGGAGAACTGACCAAGGTCAGAACCTGCTACAGTCCCCAAAACCCACCCCTACCCCTAGTTGGGCTGACCCTACCTTAGAGCCAGGAACAGCCTCTCTTAGAATATTTGCCCCTTTGTGTCCAGTGATGAAGGGTATAGCAGCAGGTGGGAACTGCTTTGATGCTGGATCCCAACCTGCCTGTCCCATGCTCCCTTTGGAGAAGCAGCCAGTCAGCCTGCTCAGTCCCAGGCTGTCCCTCAATGCTGTTTACTTCCTCCTGGCGGAGGGGTACTGGCCCTCAGCCATAGGTCTGGCTTGCTACTAAAAGGGGAGGGCGCACTTCTTGTGGGTACAGAGCTTCTCTGTGTACCCCCATAGGCTGGGCATGGTGCCTGCCGTCCAGGGCAAACACGGGCCTCCGTTTGCAAACTGTCCTGGTGGAAAAGGCTACCTTTGTGGGGGCACATGACTCCAAGGCTCTGCGTTGACATTGGCCCTGAGCCCACTGGCTGCCAGCAACCCCAGCCTCCACCAAGGGCAACAGCCTGTACCTGGGCTTCCTCCTGGCAGTGTGGACTCACCTTGGCATAGTCCAGAGGAAGTTGGTCCTCAGGGCATTTGAAGACTCCTTCACTGAAAAGGGGAAGGGGGCAGGGTCAAGGCTGCCCATTAGGGAAAGGAGTACCATGGGCCCCATGCCCTTAGCTGTTACCCTCACCAGACAGGTTCTCAAACAGCACCAGCTGAGGCAAAAGGCCAAGCAGAGGCCTGAGGGGACCTACTTCCCCAGGATCCCAGAAGATCCCAGCCTGTCCTGGCAACAGGGGTTCTGGGCCTAGGAGAGGGACAAACAGCGGCCTCAAGCCTCAAATAGCACTTGGCCAACAGGTGGCAGCTGGCACCCCTCCCTTCCAGAATAGCAGCTGGACTGGGAAAGGAACAGGCTGCCAATCTACTCCTCCCCCCAGGTTAGTTTTCATAGGCTAGGCTGAAAGCTGATGGGGAGGGGGAACACCCATGGGCTAAGATTAAGGTGCCCTCCTAAGAACCAGGGCAAAGGTCAGTTTGGGGCCACCTTATCCTACTCCTCCCCTCCTTCTTTGAAGGTGTGTCCCCCAAAGGAAAGAGAAGGAAAGGTATGCTCCCTGGACTTGTTTACACTCCCAACAAGCTTCTGAGAAGGGTGGAAATGTCCACATTTTACAGGTGAGAGAACAGAGGCTCACAGGTGAAGCGGCATCTGGGTATGTATGTCTGCTGATTCCACAGCTAAGACAGACTCTACTGTACCATACAACACACAGAAGAGAGGCTGGGCAAGAAAATGTCCAGACAAGCACAGGCAAGAAAGACTCTGGACAGTGGTTGGTAGGGTTCTGAAGCTTGTTGACCCTGCCCACCATGCCAGCTGCCGGCCTTCTGCACCAATCCCCACATGGCTGTTAGCAACCCAGAAGGCTGTGTTGCATGCTTCCTCCTGCCAACATGCCCTTGCTGACCCCAGCTAGGACCAGTCACACATGCCTGGTATGGCTCAGACGGAGTAAGGGCTCACCTTACTCTGAGGCCCTCAGGCATGGCATTCCTGGCGGATCTGAGTCAGGTAGGTGGGAGGTAGGCAGGGATCAAGGCGAAAGCAGAGGCCACATGACAGCCCTGTTCTGATACCAATTTCCAGGGCCTGGGTAGCCCATGCCCCAGGTGCGCAAATTATTTCTAGCACCCACCTCCTCTCCCTTACCCCACTGCCACTGGCCACACAACCAATGTCGAGGACAATACAGCGGGACTGTACCTGTGCCCATAGGGCAACCAGCCTTCCTGGACCAACCTGAGTAATAGCCCTGGTAGGAGAGGAGAAGGTCTGGTGGCCTCCACTTGGCTGCTTCAGGAATGTGCTGATGTAGTGGTTTTGGAGACAGGGAAGGGACTGAGGCAAGTCCCTAGGCTTCAGGCAGAACTAAGCCTGCAGCTTGGGGCCCAGCCAGGGCTATGGACACCCCTGCTTGTGGGCTATGGGGCGATGGTGAGAAACAGCTTGCCCAACCACCTCTTCCCTCCAGAGGCCTCAGCAGCCTAGCCCAGGCACAGGAGCAGGGGCAGAGGCTGCTCCCAGCTGTGCAGGGGAGGCCAAGGGAAGAAGACAGGATGGGGGAGGGGGATATGAGAGAGGAAGAGGGGATTTCCGGGAGGGGGAGGGGCCAAAGCCTACCAGAGTGGGCCTAGGGGAGGGAAGGTGGAGGGAAAGGAGCCTGACAGCCCCCTCCCAGCTCCTTCCCCGAGGCAGTCAGGGTGGATCAGCTATGGTGGGGGGAAAGGGGGCAGTGGCTCAGCTGGCCTCATCTGGAAACCAGAGGGCCGGGGAAGAGCAGTGGAGGAGACAATGGGACTGTGTGTCTGTAGGGGAGTAAATGTGTACACTGCAGGGAGGAGGGAGGAGGGTGAGGGAAAGGGAGGAGGGGGCAGCACAGCAGCTTGTGCAGGAGCATATGTGAGGGCAGGAGCCAGCCCAGACTGTGAGGAACAAAAAACAAAGGGCCTGCTGAGATTTCCGCCAGCTTGGGCTGCAGAGGACTGGAGGGAGGGAGGGAGGGAGATTGAGAGAGAGGAAGAGCGAGCACTGAAGGCAGAAGCCCCAGGATGCTCTCCCGGCCTAGAACAGGCCCCTGACAGTGGCTGAGCCCGTCTTCGCCTGCGCTCCAGGGGCATGACCCTCCCAGGAGGGGAGGTTCTCTCATCTTGCCTCCCGGGCCTGAGCAGTTCCCCGCGTAGGCTGGAGACACAACACAGTATAAGGCACCCTGAAACGTGATGGATGCCCAAGGGCCAAAGGGTGATCTAGGGTCCTGGGAGGGCAGGGGGCATTCAGCATCAACGAGGGTGTGATCCTCTCCTGAATGAACTTATTGACCATCCGCCTTACTCTAGATCCCGGGGAGAAAGGAGAGACGCTCAAAGGAGTTCGGCTTCAGGATAGGATTGTACTGTCAGAATCCTCGCTCTATTGTGTGATCACTAACAACCCAGGCTGAAATCCCAGCTAAGCCTTCAAGTAATTGTGTGACCCTGAGCCAGTCGCAGCCTTTCTTTGAATCTCATTTCATCATCTGTGAAATGGGAGAACAATAGCTGCCGCTCTGAGAACCTGAAGAGGTTAGATGGGTGAAAACTCTGGAGGCTTAAAGTGCCGCGCAGGAGAGGGTTTTGTCCTTCTCTGAAGGACTCAAAGTTCAAGGATGAAGCCGCTCTCGAGCTCAGGTGAGGGGGAAGGGCCGGCCACGGGTCAGGGAGGGCCTCTTTCCAATCTCTACCCCACGGGAAGACCTCGAGTTCTTACGACCTGGTACGCGGCAGTTGGGACATGGGACCCTACGGATTAGGGCGTGGGGTACTCCCTCCGGCCTGACATCACCCCTCCTCTTGACGTCACGGTGGGCGCCCCTGAGGTCACGGGTCCCGGCGCCCACAAAGGACCGCCCTGCCTCGGGCCTGAGCCCCTCCCCATGCGGTGCCCCCCACCTCCGCCACCTGCGTTCCCTGCTCCCCTTGACCCGCACCTGAGGAACTCCTGCAGGCAGGTGTCGCAGAAGCGGTGGCCGCAGGTAGAAACCTGCACGGGTTCGCGCATGGGTTTCCCGCACAGCGGGCATAGCAGCCGTCGCTTGGGCTTCTCCAGGAACTTGTAGTCGAAACCGGGCATGGCGGGCCGGCAGGCGAGGGGCGGGCACGGGCGAGCGGGGCCGGGCACGCGGCGGCCCCACAGCCCGCGCCTAGCTCCGGCCGCGCTCCGGCTCCCGGCGAAGCCCACTGGCTGCCGCGGCAGGGCAGGGCTCGCGAGCCCTCTCGCCGGAAGAGGGGGCGGAGTCACGCCCGCGCGGCCCTAGTGCCCGACAGCCGGGACCCGCCCACCCCGCGAGCTCTCGGCTTTGGGGTCCGGATGCGGCCAGACTCTCCCGGGGCTGCGAAAGTGAGTCAGGTTAGCCCGCTCCTGGAAGCAGGGGCTTCTTTTCCTCAAGGGACAGAAATCGTGGCTTCGCTTCTCCCCAGAGCTGAGGGTGGGGTCTGGCGCTGGGTGGGATGGAGGACCTCAGGGGAGTGCGTGTCAGGCCAGGGGACTAGCCGAGCCATAGAGGTTTGCTTCTCGGGAGTCGACAGCTTGGCCTCAGGAGCCACATGCCGCCCAGGGACCGGGGCCCCAGCTTCCAGGTGCTAAGCAGCCGAAGCCTGGCAACCAGATCTGGGGAGCCGGACTGGGCACTGGGCCAAAGGAACCTCGGGCCCAGCCTAGAGCTGCGCCCACATTCCTCCCTCGGCCTTAGCCTTGTAACCGAGGTCGGGCCCTTCCCAGTCCTGGGGTGCTCGGGCGCCACCCCCACCTCTGAAGAGTTTGCACTCCGAGCAGACAGCTGATATTTTTATTGGCGTTACTTCCAGTCCTCTGGTCAGGTCCAACCAGATACATTTCCCCTCAACCTGCTTCTGGGGAAAAGCACGGGGTAAGGGGCCACTTTCAGCCAGAGTCCTCTCTGTTGTACAGACTCAGTGGCCCCTGCACTCTTTCAGGAGAAGGAATGCTAAAAAACGTAATGCAAGTCTGCCTCCCGGTAAAGGGGTAGGACCATGGCAGAACTCCCTGGGACCTCCCTGCCTCAGGCAGTACAGAAACTAGGCAGGCTTGTTGGCCAGTCCAGGCAGGCCCTGGCTTGCCCTGCTCCAAAGCTGGGAGCCATCTCCCAGTGGTGGTCAGACTTATTTCCTAACTGGGCTAGGGGAAAGGGCAGTCTCTGGGTGGAGCCACAGCTGCTTTCAGCCTTTTTTTGCCAAGGCTCTGAAGACCATCTTGTTAGCAAAGGCTAGGTGTGGCTTCCAACTCTAGCCAGGCTGAACCCTGGGGACACTGACTTAAGGGAAGGAGTAGGAAAGGAAAAGGGGTGTTAGTGGAACAAAGTGGGTTGAGGTTTCCATATCCAGAGTCAAAAGCTGAACAGGGGTTTCACTGGCCCTCATACCCCATTGAAGACACAATCCGGGTAGCTGCCTCAGGCACCTGCACTTTTCAGAACATTCAGAGGAGAAGCAATATCAGGGTGGTCCAGCGGTGTATCCAGATGCCTCAGGGGGGGACTGGCTCATCTGTGAGCGCTGGAGGGTACCAAAGAGAAACCCCTGCAGCCTCCCAGCACCTGCAGCAAGCATCACCCACCTCCACCCCCACTAGACTCTGGATTCTAGACCTGCCAGGCCTGAAATAGAGGTTCAAAGTCAAGTAGAAAAAGGGAATAGGAGAAAGAATTCAAGCCCTGGGGAGCAGTGGAGGCAGTCCTGCAAGAAGCACCCACTCTTGCCCTCCCCATGCAGGAAGCTCAGAGTTTTATCCCGCAGCTTCTGCTTTCTTTCATCTGGGGGCTAAAGATGTTTCTGGTGATTTGGACTGTGAACTCTTGGGGAAGGGAGTGTGGGCAGGGGCTATCTAGGTTAAGCACTTGTTTGGTGAGGTAGGAAAAGTTATAACTCACGGCGAATAGCCAGCAGAGTGTTTCCATGGCAACAGGACACAGAAGTCACTGTGTAAGGGTGTGTCTCATCCAGCTGCACTGGCCGGGGGAATCCAGCATCCTCATCCCTCCTTCCCAGTCGGCCTCGAGCCCCTTTGCCCCAAGAGTATACTTCACCTTCTGCCAAAGAGAATCCCATGGAAGGAAATGGGATGAGGACACAGCCTAAGCAAGCAGCTTTACTCCCAGACTGCCCAAATGGCCCAAATAGGAGGTTGCTGAGTTCAGTGGCCCTGAGCACATTGACCCCTACTGCCTGTGGCTCTGTCTGCCATCACCATGCTCAACCTCACCTGTTCCAATGGCTACAGTGAAGGCATCCCCACAGGCCACCATTGCCATCTTGATACCCTCGAGGCCTTGGACCTGACAGGGCACCCGGCTGCCCCGGCGAGCACTGGTGCCTAACTGCCCATGCTGATTGCTGCCAAATGTGTAGCAGTCGCCAGAGGCTGTGGGGGCCAGAGAAGAGGAAAGAAAGGAAGGGGTACTTCAATGGAGGTACCAAGGAGGTCAGGTGAGTTCCCTTCTGGCCACTTGCACCCAAGTCCTACTCACCAGTCACAACAGCTGAATGAGCAGTACCCAGGTCCACACTTAGCAGGGCCACCTGGTCCAGGGGTGCAGAGCCTAGTGGTGTGAAGTTCAGGGCCTCCTCCATTTGCTGGTGGTGGGCAGGCTCCTCCCCCAAGGAAAGGTGGTCCAGGCCCAGCTTATTGAATCTGAAGGCAGAGTCAGAAGCCAAATCCAACTGACAGTTTGTCTAGACTGCTCCGCCCCAACCTATCTGGGTAAGAAGTGGTGCACCAAGTGGCAGGTCCCACCGTGGGTTAAGCAGCAGTCTCATCCCGCCTCAGTTCAGGTCTTTAGTAGGAAGTGTGCAATGGTGGAGCCCTAACTGCCAAGGAGGACAAGAGGGCAGTTAGTCATCCTGATGCACCTATTCACCTGTTGCTCCCACAGGCCAGGGCTCGGCCAGACACAGTAAGGATCATGGAGGAGTCGATGCCACATACAACCCGCTGGGCTTCCTGTCCTGGGGGCATGGGCACTTGCTGAGGGCAGCTGTGGGATTCCCTGGTGCCTAGTCCCAGCCTGCCTATAAGAAGAAACCAGGATGAGGTTAGTTTGAGTTTTAGGGGTAGTGATGCCCAGATGAGGAGGGCCCACCAAGAATGGGTGTAAATGGCCAGGCACGGTGGCTCACACCTGTAATCCTAGCACTCTGGGAGGCTGAGGCAGGTGGATTGCTTGAACTCAAGTTTGAGACCAGCCTGAGCAAAAGTAAGACCCCATCTCAACTAAAAATAGAAAAAC
Source organism: Arctocebus calabarensis (assembly GCA_963573935.1). Classification (NCBI taxonomy): domain Eukaryota; kingdom Metazoa; phylum Chordata; class Mammalia; order Primates; family Lorisidae; genus Arctocebus; species Arctocebus calabarensis. The sequence goes on along the minus strand of CAUYON010089190.1, from coordinate 6,617 downwards.
TGAGGCAAGAGGATCCCTTGAGCATGAGTTGGAGGTTGCTGTGAGCTAGGACACCATGGCACTCTACCAAGGGTGACAGCTTGAGACTGTCACACACAAAAAGTGGGCATAAATGAAGACTGTTTTCTCAGCCTGAAATGCCTTTCCTAGGCCCCTTTGCTGCTCAAAATCCTCCTCTTCTCTTAAAGCCCTATTCAGATAGTACCTCTATCTCCTCCAAGTGACACTGCTGCTCCCTGAATTCCCATACCTCCTAAGCCTTGGGTGTAGCCCTGATATCATCCAACCTCTAGCATGCTAGAGCTGTGTTAACCTCTCCCTGGACTGGACGGTGTTCTCCAAGAGGACAGGTCCCTACCCATGTCACCTCCATTCTCAGTGCCCAGCCTGATGTCTGACCCAGAGAGGGCCTCAATACATATTGGGTTAATAAAATCTCCCTCATTACATCATAAACACCTGAAGGAATCCACATCTTGTTCATCTCATCTTAGCACCCAGGACAGGGTGGGCACAAAATAGTTGAGTAGAAATTTAAAAAGTCTAAAGAGTGAGGAAAGAATGGGCCATTGGGTGAACTGAGTAAGAAGGGAAACAAATCATGGCTGAGAATGTGGTGAGATGGGCCTGAAAGGCTGGAACAAAAGGGTAGGGAGCTTACCACCATCTCCGCGGCCCCAGGCAAATAGTTCTCGCTCAGTGGACAGGGCCAGCACATGAGAGGCCCCACAGGCCACCTGTACCATCTCATAGCCCAGAAGGGCCTCCACAATGGTAGGCTAGAAAGGAGGAGGAAGTCAGTCAACAGGACAAGGGGTCTGGAAGTAACTACATGGCCTTAAGGCCCACTAGAGGGACAAAGTTGGAGGGTACGAGTTCTCATGAGGTGACTGACTTTAACCCCCCAAAGTTGGGGAAGCCTGATGATTCTGTAGTTGTTTGATGTGGCTCAGAGCAGGTACAGCCCAGGAGTTAGAGGAACCTGTAGCTGCCTCCAACCTAGAAACAGCTCTCAGATGTGAGCCCTCTGCCATCTTCCCTTCATGGTACACCCACCTGGCTGATGTCAGTGAAGCTGCCGTGGCCTAGGCACCCATTGCTGCCACTGCCAAAAGTCATAATGATGCCTCGGTCTCAGGCAGACAGGAGGGCAGTGAAGATAGCAGGGAGAGAAGTTAAAACTCTTTTTCCAGGTAGACCAGTCCACCCAGGGTTGGAGCAGCAAGACAAAGTTTGGGGATCCAGCCTGAGCAAGAGCAAGACCTCATCTCTACTAAAAATAGAAAAATTAGCCAGGCATTGTGGCGGGTGCCTGTAGTCCCAGCTACTAAGGAGGCTGAGGCAAGAGGACCACTCCAACCCATGAGTTTGAGGTTGCTGTGAGCTATGGCTTCACAGCACTCTACTGAGGACAACAGAGTGAGACTGTCACACACACACACAAAAACAGATGGGCACTAGGGCTGGAAGAATGGGAATTCTCTTCCCAAGTGTATGACTTTGGACAAGTGACAGCCTCTCTGCGCCTTAGTTTCCCCATCTGTCTAATGGGGATAATAACTACCTTGCCAGGCCTGTTGAATAGGATAAAAAAAGATTGCATAAGTATATCTCAAAAGATAGCAGGCAGAAGCAATAACTAGTAGAAGGAACATTAATTATGTGAGCAGTTTGCAATGAGGAAGTTGCTCTGCGGGACCTTCTCCGTAGCAGGTTCCCATAGGCTCACCGGTTAGACAGGCAGTGAAGAGGTCCCCGCAAGCCACGTGCTTGATGGTCACGCCTGACTGGCCCTCCAGGAAACGGGAGACGAACTGGGGTTGTGGAAGCTCCACTGCCCCGGGGAGGAGTGGGCCCCCACCTGCACCGAGGGGTGGGGCCTGCAGAGAGTCAGGGAGCCAACGGTGCCTGAGCACCCAACCTTCCTGTGGACCCCTCACCCCTCCTGTCCAGACCCACTCCAGCCTGCTCACCTCCCACAGGATGAGGCGCCCAGAGCGCGTGACACCGGCCTTCTGCGTTCGCCCGGCTGCCACCTGCACCACCTCTGTGTTGAGCATAGGCAGCCGGAGGGGGGCGCCCAATCCGCCACCCCAGGCATACACCGAGGACAGAGGCGGTGGTATGGCAGGCCTCACAGGTCCCCGGAGGACACCTTCAGGGACAATGCATGAGGCCTATTAAACTGGTGGGAATGGAGTGGCCTCTTCAAGGACCTTGTGGCCCTCCCTTACCTCTGCAGCGGGCACTGGTGGTCCTGCTGCTTGTCCTGCCAGGGGATATGGATGGTCCGGTAGCCAGGGACTTCTCTGACCTACAGGTTAGATGGGGGCCTCAGGAAACGGACCCTCCCCAGCATTCCTACTCTCAGGAATAGAGGATTCACCCTAAGTGCCTTCTGCCCAGGCTTTCCTGTGCTCCCACTGGGTGCCCTCACCCTGCCACCCACGACTGCCTCCCCTTCCTTGCACAGGCCTGTGCATGCGGACACTGCCCACATCAGTGTGGAGGTTGAGGAGGGCACGGATGCAGAGGGGCTGTGCCATGATGTGGCTCAGTGGTGGCCGCTGTGCAGGCTCTAGGCTGAGTAGACTCAGGACAAGCTGACGTAGCTCAGGACTATACCGGTCAGAGATGGGTGCAAAGGTGCCACTCATGATCTTTAGCACCAGCGCTGGCAGGTTCTGCAAAGATGTCAAATTAGGGGGCTGGGTAGGTGAGGGTGGCCCAGCCCCTGGTCTATTAAGTAATACCAGCTCTGTTCTCAGGTGACTTCGGTCTGATGGGGGTACTCCCAGATGACAGAAGAGTCAAACCTTGCATTTTTCTTTCCTTTTTTACATTAATTTTTTTTTTCTTTTGAAACAGAGCCTTAAGCTGTCACCCTGGGTAGAGTGCTGTGGCATCACAGCTCACAGCAACCTCCAACTCCTGAGCTCAAGCGAGTCTCCTGCCTCCGCCTCCCAAGTAACTAGGACTACAGGTGCCTGCCACATGCCCGGCCATTTTTTGGCTGCAGCCGTCATTGTTGTTTGACAGGCCCGGGCTGGATTCGAACCCGCCAGCCTAGGTGTACGTGGCTGGTGCCTTAGCCCGATGAGCCACAGGTGCCAAGCCATATTAATTAATTAATTTTTGAAAAATTATACCCTGCTTTCGTCAGACTCCCTACTCTGATAGGGAGAACTGGGTCCAGAACTCAGCTATGTCCTCAGAAAACTAAGGGTGCTGGGAAAACAAGTCTTGCTCACGGGAGGGTCCCTAATCTGATGGAAGACCCATAGCCTTCCCCTTAGAAGCCCTAAGCCTAATGAAGAAGCCAAGGCCTTAGCTGGGCATTGTGGCAGGCGCCTGTAGTCCCAGCTACTCAGGAGGCTGAGGCAGGAGAATCGCCTAAGCCCAAGAGCTGGAGGTTGCTGTGAGCTGTGACGCCAAAGCACTCTACCAAGGGTAACAAAGTGAGACTTTGTCTCTAAAAAAAAAAAAAAAAAAAGCCAAGGCCTACCCTCCTCAGAAATCCATAGTCTGACAGAGCCACATCCTTATGCTGGGGTAACCCACCAGTCTAAAGAGGGAGAAACAGGACTCAGCCTTGGAGAAGGAACCCAGAAATTGGAGCTGAGGGTTGCTGGGGAAGGACAGTAGACATTTATTCCCTTAAGGGTGCCTATACTCACCGCAGCCTCAAAGGCTCTTTTGAGGCTGGCCAGCTCATAGAGGACACAACCCAGGGCCCAGATGTCGCTCTTTTGGTTGTAGGGCTTGCCCTCACACAGCTCAGGGGAGATGTAGCATGGAGTACCCACCACCTGCAGGAGGACAGCTGGCATCACAGCCCTGGGGGGAGGGAGGACCAGGGCCTCTCCCCACAGGCCCATTTGGGAATAGCTTCTTAAAGCAAGGCAAAGGGCTTGCTTCCATAAGAGCACCAAAGGGCCAAGTGGTATGTGGGAGAGGGAAGAAAGGAGGGATGTAGGACAGACTTGACCCTAAAAGACCTCTAGCATCCTGGAAATCCCCTCTATGCCCAGGTACCGTGTAGGCTTTGCTCTTGCTGCTGAGGATCTTGGAAATGCCAAAGTCACCGATCTTGACAACCATGCGGTGTTTGTCAAGGAGGATATTCTGGGTCTTGAGATCCCGGTGGAGGATGAGGTGGGTGTGTACGTGATGCAGTGCAAGCAGGATCTGCACGAAGAAGTGCAGGATGGTCTCCTCCTCCAGCAGGGAATTACAGCGCTTTTGGATGAACTCAGCCAGGGTGCCACCTGTGGCCCGAGGAATTAATCAAGATCTGGGCTTTCTCACACCTAGGACAAACCCTCTCCTTCTATGAAACAGGGCACCCTGAGACCAGTGAGGGCAAGGGGTCAGCCAGGATTAGTCAGAGAACCGGGTCCAGAACTCTGTACTTCTTTTTCTGTTTTTCTTTTTCTTTTTTTTGAGATAGAGCCTCAGCTGTCACCCTGGATAGAGTGCTGTGACATCACAGCTCACAGCAACCTCCAATTCCTGGGCTCAAGCGAGTCTCCTGCCTCCGCCGCAGCCGTCATTGTTGTTTGGTGGGCTGGGCTGGATTTGAACCTGCCAGCTCAGGTGTACATGGCTGGGGCCTTAGCCCATTGAGCCACAGGCGCCGAGCCTGTTTTTTTTTTTTCTTGGAAACAGAGTCCCTGTCACCCTGGGTAGAATGCCATGGTATCATTGCTCAAAGCAACCTGAAACTCGGGCTTGAGCAACCCTCTTGCCTCAGCCTCCTGAGTAGTGAGAGTACAGGTGCCTGCCAGCTAACTTTTATATTTTTAGTAGAGATGGGGTCCCACTCTTTTTCAGGCTAGTTTTTATTATTTATTTATTTTTATTTTTATTTTTTTTTTTGAGACAGAGCCTCAAGCTGTCACCCTGGATAGAGTGCTGTAGTATCACAGCTCACAGCAACCTCCAATTCCTGGGCTCAAATGAGTCTCTTGCCTCGGCCTCCCACGTAGCTGGGACTACAGGTGCCCGCCACAACACCTGGCCATTTTTTGGTTGCAGCTGTCATTGTTGTTTGGCAGGCCTGGGCTGGATTCGAACCCACCAGCTCAGGTGTATGTGGCAGGTGCCTTAGCCCATTGAGCCACAGGCGCTGAACCTGCTCAGGCTAGTTTTGGGAGGTTTTTTGAGATACAGTCTTACTCTGTCACCCTAAGTAGAGTGCCATGGCATCATAACTTGCAGCACCCTCAAACTCTTAGGTTTGAGCAATCCTGTTGCCTCAGCCTCCCAAGTAGCTGGGACTACAGGTGTGCACTGCCATGTCCAACTAGTTTTTCTGGTTTTAGTAGAGATGGGTTCTCACCTTGCTCAGGCTGGTCTTCTACTCCTGAGTTCAAGCAATCTACCAGCCTCAACCTACCAGAGTGCTAGGATTATAGGCAAGAGCTACCACTTCTGGTCAGAACTCTGTACTTCGGGCCAGCGCCTGTGGCTCATCAAGTAAGGGCGCCGGCCTCATATATCGAAGGTGGCGAGTTCAAACCTGATCTCGGCCAAACTGCAAAAACAGAAAAATAGCTGGGCATTGTGGTGGGCACCTGTAGTCTCAGCTACTTGGGAGGCTGAGGTGAGAGAATCACCTAAGCCCGGGAGTTGGAGGTTGCTTTGAGCTGTGTGATGCCACAGCACTTTACCGAGGGCAGTAAAATAAGACTCTGTTTCTAGAAAAAAAAATAAAAAGAACTCTATACGTCTTTTTTTTTTTTGAGACACAGTCTCACTATGTTGCCATCAGTAAACTGCCATGGCGTCACAGCTCACAGCAACCTAAAACTCTTGGGCTTAAGTGATTCTCTTGCCTCAGCCTCCAAACTAGCCAGGACTACAGGCACCTTCCACAACACCCAGCTATTTTTTGTTGTAGTTGTCATTGTTGTTTAGCTGGCCAGGGCCGGGTTCAAACCTGCCAACCTTAGTGTATGTGGCTGGTGCCATACCCACTGTGCTATGGGCGCCAAGCCAGAAGTCTGTACTTCTGACCGTTAGCAGAAAGGCCATTCCAAGGAGGAGAAGCTAGCTGATCTGTTTGTCTTGGAAGTGGGAGGCCACTGTAAGGAGGTTGACCCACCTGGTGCATATTCCATGGCAATCATGAGCGCCTTGTCCTCCAGGAAGTTCTCATAGTACTCAATGACATTGGGGTGGTTGAGCAGCTTGAGTACCTGGCACTCATTCTGGGCTGCCTGTCGCTCTTCCTTGGTCATCTGTTCTACTGGGATCTGCTTGATGATCACCAGCTTTTGGTCAGCCTTGCGCAGGCACAGGTGCACAATCCTGGAGACAGAGAGGATAGGGACAGGTACCCGCTGAGCCTCCAGACACGTATCAGGCAGGGCAGACCTGGTGACTGGTTGTTCCTTAGGAGACAGAAATGGGCACTTAGGGTTCGGCGCCTGTGGCTCAGTAGGGTAAGGCGTCAGCCACGTACACCTGAGCTGGCGGGTTCGAATCCAGCCTGGCATACCAAATAATGACGGCTGCAACCAAAAACTGGCCAGGGGTTGTGGCGGGCGCCTGTAGTCCCAGCTACTTGGGAGGCGGAGGCAAGAGACTCACTTGAGCCCAGGAATTGGAGGTTG
>CAUYON010089186.1:0-22257 GCA_963573935.1 Arctocebus calabarensis | reverse complement strand
GAGAGTTTGAAAGGTCTCCAGCAACTAGATGGCAGAGGTCTACTGGCTGCTCAGATTTGGCTCACTCTGGTGTTCTATGGAATCGGAAAGGCCTGCCTGGTAGCAGAGTTGGACCAGGGGACTGAGTCTCCTTCTCCACTTTGCTCCTCTTTCACACCCAGTAACTGGTGACCCCACAAGGTGCAGTCCTGCTTCCTCCAATAAGCAGATGTGCCAGGGCTTAGCACCTGTCAGAGTCAAAGGAAGGTCGATGCTCCCACTACCCTCTGCTACCAACTGGCTGGTGAAGCTGAGGCCTGCCTGCCTCAGGTACTCAATAGTCACTGGCGAGTGTTCCACTTGGACTCAGTCTAATTCTGAGGGTACAAGTCAGCAAATGCTTTTCTCCCTCAGCCACCGTGCCTTTGCCCCTGCTGCTCTGCAGCATCAGTATCCCTATGGAGTGAGTTCTGGTTTCCTTTGGCAGTCCTCAGAGTTGTGGAGGTGTCTCTCCAAGATTAGAACCTGGTGGGATCATTCTATTGTTGACGGGTCTTTGTGGGGAGTGACCCTGTGTAGCTCCCCAGCGACTGCTCCAGCCAGGGAGTTCTGACTGTGGGAGCAGCTCTGGGTGGAGCACACAGATCCAGCAGCAGGGTGGGGGATGCTGCACACAGTTCTGGCAGTGGCTGGCACCCCGTGACTATGGCAATGAGATAGCTCAGATCATGATTCTGGTTGAGTGGGGGCTCGGAGCAGAGGCAGGGTGGGCACCGGGAGCAGGGCGCACTGGATATGCAGCTCTAGCAGTCTGGCTGAGTGGAGGCTCGGTGCAGAGGCAGGGAGAGTGCCAGAAGCAGGGAACGCTGGACACCCGGCTCTAGCAGTCTCTGGCTCAGCGAAGGCTCAGCGTGGAGGCAGAGAGGGCACTGGGGTTAGGACATGTGGCTCTAGCAGGCTGGGGTGGGGGAGAGGGCATTTGGTCTGGCAGACAGGGAGGTGGGCCTGTTCATGAGCCTCCCCCCACAGTGTCTGCGGGGTTAGGCTTTTGGTTCATCAGGTAAGGTGGGAAGGGTGGACTGGAAGTTCAAATGGCAGGGAAAACTTTAGTTCAAATTTTCTGCCTAGCAAGAGAGTGTTCAGAGTCACAGCAGAGTCCCCCTAGGGAAGTAGTCCCCACTTCCTATAGCTCTCACCTGTGGGGTGAGACAAGAGGTTCATTGCTCGCCCGTAGAAACCTATAAGAGCAAACGAAGAGAAAAAGGAAAGGAAAAAACCAAAAAACCAAACAACACAGCTTTCTTGAGGGAGGGCATGGATACTTTTCCTTTGGAATGAATTTTGTACCCGAAGCTTGCTTTCTTGGAGTCGTAGCTTACCTCAGCAGAGGTGACCAACAGTTATTACTTCTCTCTCAGCTCAGCTCCCAGTCTTCAGCTTAACTGAGTACTTTCTGGACGATATCCTTCCCTCTGGACAGAAGCTTCTGTCAGAAGCTGCCTCCAGTCAACCATCTTGCCCTGGCTCCTCCCATTTCTTTCTTTTCTTATCTTTCTCCTTCTCTTCCCTCCTTTTTTCCTTCCTTCTTACTGGTGAGGTTCAGGTAGTTGTCTGCACTCTCAGTTCTTGGTGTGAGTGCTCTTGGCTGAAGAATGAGCAGACACACCAAAAGCAAGGCCAGTGTGAAGCAAAGTTTATTGTTGAATAAAAAAGCTTATGAAACAAGAGCAAGAGAAGGGATTATGGAGAAATAATAGATAATGAATGGACCCTCTTGTCATGGCAAAAAGGCTTTGGTTATGATTGGGGTTCCATTTTATATTGGCACTCCTTGTGGTTCAGATGTTACCATGGAACCACTTGGATGGACAGTTAATGGCATAGTAATTAGTCTTAATCCTATTGTGCCTGGGCTGCCTGGCTCCTGGGTGCTCCTTCTTTCCCCAAATGTGGCAGTTAGTTGCTTGGGGTAGCATTAACATGGAGAAGCCCTAGGATAGAGCCTGCCCTTACTCTTCCTCCCAAGTGGGGCAATCACTTGAGGCAGCACCAAGGCAAAGCACCCACTTTGTCCCTTTGGAGGTCTTTTGTTATCTACTTAACATTTCTATGTCTTTTTCTCCTTCTCTTTTGTCTTTCCCTTCCTCCTTCCACATTCTTTTTTTCTCTTTCCTTAAGTAGCTCAGCCCCCTTTCCATTCTCAGCCCCCTATTTGCTTCCTTATGATGCTTTCTGATAGTTCATTAGCCTCTGAACTTCACTATCATGGGGCATTAACAATCACCCATTAGATATTACCAATGTTTAATGGAGTGTACTTAGGCCCATTAAAGTTGCCTTGGTTGATATTTTTCTCCTTCCCTTTCTCCTTCTCCTCTATTCCTCTTCTTCCTTCTTCTTCCCAGAGTCAGCAGACACAGTGATTAAGGGAATAAATCCTGGAGTTAGATAGACCAGAGTTAAAATGCTGCTTCTGTTGCAGTAGACACTGTAGCCCAGCTGATACAATCTCCATTTTCAACCTGGTTGACTTTTGTCTAACTTTGTCAGGGAGGCTATAAATACCAAAGGCATAAGCAGCTAAGGCGGGCCACATGATGTTATCCTGGAAAACGAGTTGATGTTATTTAAAAATACAACTGGGGACAAAGGTGGAGAAGGCATGGCTCATCCCATAGAGGGTGTTAGGCGCATTACCATTTTCTGTTAGAACAATTTCTTTTATCTCTGTGGGCATACCAGTGCAAAATTGGTGACTTTTTTTTTTTAACAGAATGTTGTTGAAACTTTACTCTCCACACAGTAAAATTCAGTACAAGTTGGTGTCCACATACCTCTCTCAGCAGGTCTTTGGGACTAAAGAGGCAAAAGGATTTTGGGAAATGGTATTCTTGGCATGTCCGGACCTTTTTCTTGCCCACCTCCAGACTGAGTGGGTCAGGACAGAGCCTGGGGAGTGGGATCCCAGCACAGGCTGGCTCAACTGGAAAGACAACTGGAGCTGGGAGGGCCAGGGTCAATGTCTAAGGGCACCAAGGCTGTACTTGGAGAAATAATCTCAATGTGAAGCCTGAAAAATAGATGAAGATAAAGAACAGCAAGGACATAATAAATGCATCTAAAGGCTGGGAATCAGTGGCTGAATGGCTGCTGTCCACGGTCCTCCTGCTCTGAAAAGGCCTCTAGGAGTTGTGCTTAGTGTGAGCTGTGCACTGGCTCACAGAAGCATGTTGGAGCAGACAATAGCACCGACCCTGAAAACCTCATTCCTTTGAGGTAGACTGTACCATGGGCTGTCCACCAACAGATTTGCCTCCAGTTCACTGACAGCACAAAGATGTATTGTCTGCTCTCCCTGGCAGTTTCCCTGGACTTTTTCCTCCAGCTCTGCAGAAGATGGTACGTCTGACTGTGCCTTGGCTTTACCATCCACCCCTCCGGCATTTAAATGATCTTTTTATCATCCTAGTCCACAGAGCATGGCTCCTTTGCTCTCTGCCAAAGATCACTCAGCGAATGAAGCCAAACATGATGGTTCGAGAGCTGTGTTGACTCCTAGTGCTGGAGCAATTGTCTGAGCACAATGTATTCAGCATTTTTCTTGTCCCTGGGCCATAAAGGCAGCTTGTCCCTGGCTTCAGTGTAAAATTGGCATTTGCAGGCGATGACTGGCTTCTGGGGTCTTTTCTCTTACAGAAAAGTAAGATACTGAATAATTTTAAGAGAAGAGGGCTTCAACTATTTTTCATATTCACTCTGGAGGCCAGTGGCCTGCATTCTGCATACAGACTGCCTGCTGTATAATGCAGACCTGGAAACAGGCACTGTGTGAGTGCTTAGCAGAATGTGTGCCTTCTCAGGCAAGTTAGCACAGTCAGTATCCATGTTCTTTCGGGTGGGTTTTATCATGCAGCCTGCTTTTTGCTGTTCGCTCTCTGGTTTCAGAGCCTCCTCAAATGGTGGTAAATTAGGCTTCCAAGTTGTTCAGGTTTTGTACTGCAACAGGGCACCTCTCTCTTGGCTTTGTGTACTTATGAAAAAACTCTGAAAGATGGCAGCAAGTGTCTTATAACAAATATGGCAAATTTTTGGACAGAGGGCAGTGGTATGTGTTGAGGGAAGAGTACCTTTTCCTTATTTGTGCAAAGGCCCCAGATAAATTATCTTTAGTGAACTTAAAATACCAAGAAGATTTTGTCCTTCCTCAACGTATAAGGGTAGTCAAGTTTCTGTGTGGCTCTACCTAGACAGTATTGGAGAGTGGAAACTCATGGAGGAAATGAGGAGATGGGCTGTTAAGGGGAGTTGAAGAGGCAGTGCTTGGCTGATCCCCTTTTCCTCAGGAATTAAAGATAATTTGCCTGTGACTGGGAAGGGATTGGGAGTGGCCCCCATGGGAAGTGGAAACTGGGCCTTGCCTGTCCACCTCATGCTGTGTGGAATGTGGTCCTACTGAGCCAATGGACAACAAACCTTCTTGAAAGTTTTGACAACAGCTCTCTGAGGCCAAGTTTGGCACATTATGCCTTCTCAACAGGCCTTGCCAACTTGGGCACTAAGCATCTTAGCAAGAACCAATAGGGATGCCAGGACATTGGTCCCTCCCCAATATTCTGGCCTTTGTAAGCCATTTCTTCCTCCCTAGGATGTCTACAGGAATGCCCATGAAACTGAGACAGGGAACTGGCAGGCACTGCCTTGGTCAGGGCTGCAGCTTTGCCTGAGTGGGGCAGTCTCAAAGCAGTTTCAAATCATCCTGATTAAAGCAGAATGAGGCAAGGCAAGTTACAACCAGTTAGAGCCAAGGTGGCAGAGAAGTAGAGGAAGACACTCTGATCCCAGAAAAACAACCCTCCTTCATGAATATTCCTCCCCTTGTTTAGCCTATAATTGAGCTGATGCTTAAATAGAGAGGCAAAGGAACCAGGGTTCAGTTCTCTTTTGCAGGGAGGACTTGCCTCTGTCTGTGGAGTAGACATTATACATCTTCTGAATAAATCTCATTTTCACTTTATACTGTGGGTTTGCTCCTGAATTCTTTGTTGCACGAATTCAAGTACCCACATGGCTCCCAGCATTGAGAGTCACTTTCCTGTGTCAACACCAAGCTTCCCACCAAGTTAAATCAGATATAAAAATGGAGCAATGAGATATCTCTTGTATCCAAGCCCCATGGAGCAAATTTATATGCTTTTCACCTGAGAACAGATGATGCCTTTAGCTCCATCACAAATGACTCTTGAACAACATGGGTTCATGGGTCCATGTTTAGATGAGTTTTATTCAATAAATGCAGGCCATCGATGGTTTCATGTGTACAACCAAACACAGATGGCAACTGCAGTATTCATGTATACACAGAAGGCAGACTTTTTATTACCAGGGTCCCAGCAGGACCAACTGATGGGACTTGATATGTGCTTCCTGGAACCAATCCCCTGCAGATACTGAGTGACAAGAATATTTCCAAAGCAAGTCTCCTACCAGTTACAGAAAGCCAGGTTGCCTTAGGTAGTCTATATTTAGCATTTGTCTCTTTGTTTTTAAAAAACAAATCCTCTTACTCAGCTTTGTCCCTTTCTTTATCCCAGGAACCCAGAGCCCATCTGGTGCATGTCGGCTGCCACGGGCCTCTCTTCCTGCAGAGGGCGCTCACGCTCTCCTTCTTGCCTCGCTCCCGACTATTTCCGCATACATGTCCTTTGTCACTTCCCTTCCAAACCTACCTATCCTGTGATAACAAATTTAGGGTGATGCATTAATGACTGAGGGTGAATTAATAGGTTATTCTACTATCAAAGACAAAAGCAAGCGTGAGACCAAATAAGCAAAGGCTGTGCGTAAGCTTGCAGCTGCAAGGGAGCCATCCACTGTCACTTTCAATTCACTTGAGCAGGAGTTTGAAGCAGCTTGAAAGATTTTATAGACTAAAAAGAGGAAGTCTTGAGACAATCTCTGATTGCTCATCCAATTAGAGTGGCTTTCTGATTGGTCTTTACATTCGGTCGTCTTTAATTGGTTCACTATCCGTTTTACGTAAAGGGGGAATTTTCAGGCTAGGTAGAATTGGAAGGGCTTTTCTGCCTTTCTAGGGCTGTTGTATGATGTATCTTAACCCCAGAGAGGCAGAGTGGGATACCGGACCTGGTTTCTTTCCTTTGTGTAAGAGTGTGTTCTTATTTCCAACAATGCAACTCCTCCAGAAATAGTTTCTCACTGGAGGGATTTTGTACTTCTTTTTGTCCTATTTCATCAGCAGCAGTAGCAGCAACAACAAAAGCAAGAGAATCCCTCCCCCCCAAAATAACTGCTGTCTGCTGAATACTAAGTACAGATACCACACAGTAAGTGTAATGATTCCCATTTTAATGAAAAAGAAACAGTGCCAGAGAGGTTGAATGGCCTAAGTAAGGATCTCCAGCTAGTTAGCTAGTGAGAGTCAGAACTGGGACTCAAGCCTGTCTGGTTATTAATATTATGATGTTTCAATGGTGCCATTTCCTTATTGCCTAATTGAGTCAAGAACCCCATTAGCATCTTCGAAATCTCTGGTTTGTGTCAAACTTTAGCGCCCCACAGGGACCTCTGGCTTTGCATGTAGAAACGGTACTCTGCAGAACTTTAGTAATTCTTTGATTCCAGCTGGGGTTGTGCTCGAGAAAATGCCCAGTGTTGTTTGGAAGAGGCAGAGGCAGCCAGAGGCCCTGGGAAGGATATGTGATTGCTTGCAACTGGATTGTTACTAAGTGCTATTGCTACAGAAGTCTGTCACCAAAACCTCATATCTTCAGACAGTGCGTTTACAAAAATTTTTTTTCAGATTTTCACAAGGAAAAAAAAAACAGCAGTAGAGATGAGTACTTTATTCCTGACACTTCTGTCCCGTGCATTTGAGTGCTTTTCTTCTTGAGTTTCCACCTCAATCACTTGAGTCCCCATAGTCCTCTTCTGGACTCATTGCTTTGGTAATTTGGCATGAAGGTAGGATGCAGGGAATTGTATTGAAACAGCCCCTTGGAGAGGACAGAATGACAGCGACCATCCAAGGGGAGGGGATGTTCTCTATGTGTATCTGATGGGAATTTATTGTATTTCGTGTTATGTCATAAAATCCTTCCTTTTGTCCCTCAATTGTCGTTAGGTACCTGATACTGTTTTGCATCCCAGGTACAAAAGACTTATCCTAGTGCTCCCTTCTCCTGGTCCTTAGCATGCAAGGACCTCCTTGCGGAAGGGCAGGCATTACAGGATATTTCCAGGGAGTCCCAGCTTCCCATTCACCACCAGTGTGATTCTGTCTGCAAATGGGGTATGTTATTAGTACTTGAAAACCTCCCAAGGAAACTTGTCTTAGTTACAGCTTAGAAAGGGGCCCCTCTGGGTGCAACCAGGAAACTGCAATCAGTGTTCAGTCAAGGGAGGGGTAGAATAATTAGAAGTTCCCACCAGTGCCACCCAGATGCCTGATGAATGCGAATGGGAGGCAGGAGACCAATAAACAGATGTCTCTGTTGTTTGTAAATTTTATTGTGGAGGAGAAAAAAGGTTACATGTAAATCACAGCAGAAAGTCCACACAAATCACACATTGCTTTTTAACTACCACCAATCGATTAATATTCTTTTCTGAGTGCTTTTCTCTGCCCCTGTTACCAGAAGACTTGCATTCTCCTTTCCCAGAGCTCTTGATTCATACTGGGATGGTGTAAATGACATTTCTTCTTGAAGCATAATGACTCCCAAACTCTTGAACACGAGCCAAAATATTAACGATGCTAGAAGTGTCCAAAGCAAATGATCCTTTTGCTTCTTTGGCCACTTGTGATATCAAAAGGGTGGTGCTGAAATGAGTTTAGTCCTGTCTGGAGTCCCTTACCTACAAAAACTGGACTGTCCTTGCTCCTTCAAAGTGCTCAGAGCAGCTCTGTACTAACTGGATGGCAGCTGAGGTTCCCCGGCCACTAAGAGCCAAATGAAGTTGGATCCGATCCCATTCCAGAATCAATGGGAATAGCATCACTCACAGGCTCTCCAGGGATTCTGGGTGGGGTGGCCCACATTTCTGTTGGCATCCTTTGTGTCCAAGCCTCTACTTTCCTGGCATGATTCAGTTACAGAGTATGTGGCTGTCCCACGTATGCCTTGTGTCATTGAGTTGCAAAACTCAGTCCCTTTTCTTGCTTCACAACTTTCCCCCTGCAACACCACTCTAAGGCCCTCGGGTGGCAATTGACTTGCTCAGGCTGCCATAGAAAAGAACCACAGATGAGGGGGCTTAAATAATAGCAATGTATTTCCTCACAGCTGTGGGTAGTGGAAGTCTAAGATCAAGGTTGGTTTCTTCTGAGGTCTCCCTCTCTGGCTTATAATTGCCACCTTCCCCATGTGCCTTCACACAGCGATCCCTCAGTGTGTCAGTGTCCTGACTTCCTTTAATTATAAGGATGTCAGTTGTACAGTGTAGGAGCCCAACCTCAGACCTCATTTTACCTTAATTATCTCTGTGAAGACCCCATCTCCGAGTGCAGTCACAGTCTTAGGAAGTAGGACTTTAACATATATTTGGGGGTGGGGCACAAGTCAGCCCACAACATTAGATTTGGTATAGATTTGGACACAGAGAAATTTAGCAATATTTTTTATAACCCCTTCACCATTTTGCCTACTCAAGCTGCAGCCTCCTAGCATGCTGCTGGGCACTTTTCACTCCTTTCCTGGGTCCCCTCTTATCCTGGTTGTTTCTCACCATCCTCGACTCCTTTCTCCTTCCCACTAAGAAGCAACAACAGTAAAAAGCCCAAAGCACTCAAATGAGCTCTTGTCTCCCCGCACACCTTAGGGTACCCGAAAATGTTCTTGAGCTTGGTGGAGCAAAGGGAAAGGAGAGATTTTGTTCCTCACTGACATGGCTTATCACACTCCACCCTGTCAATGGCCATACCACCCTGAATGCATGTAATCTTATATCACACTCCCTGGAGTTCCCTCCACAACAGGTAGAGCCTCTCCAATTAATTTTGGTTTTGATTGTTTCCTTACTTTGATTACTAATGTTTTGCTGCATCATAGGTCTTCAATGTTTGAACTAAGTGGACTTCTTATACACCAAAATATATCTATTATAGTGGTTCTTCAAGTATCATTCCTGAACCAACAGTAATATATAAGAATGTGCTACAGATACAAATTCTTGGGCTATTCCCTTATTGAATTAGATTCGTGGCAGGCGTGGGAGTGGGGGAAAGTCTGTGGTTTAACTTGCCCTCCAGGGACTTCCAATGTACACTCAAATTTCAGATTATTGATCTAACAGACGGGCTAAAAAGACATCCAGGCAGGGAACCCTGGCTACAAATGCTAATAAATTTGTGACCATTGAAAGTGCATGCAAAATGCCTTGTTCTTTCTATAGGGTTGATAATTACATGGAAGCTGAGGGCCCTCATAGATTGCACCAAGTGTGGCCAAGGAGGAGAGTTGATGGGAATTAACATTACTGGGGACTTACTAAATGCTGGGCACTGCTCTTAGGTTGTTGCATGATAACTTACTCATTCCTTCCAAGAATCCTGTGACATATGAAACTGAGGCACAGAGCAATTAAGAAGCTTGTTCAAGGACACATAGCCAGGAAGGGACAGAGCCCGCATGTGGCCGTGTGGCTCTGGTGTTCCTACTTTTGCTGCTTTGCCAGACCCTTTCTTTCCACCAGTCCTTTTTGAAAGGGCACTTTTTACATCCTGCTCAGTCTTTTCCGATGAGTAATGGAAGAAAGGGATTAAAAAGACTGTTAGCTACTCTGCTTGTAAAGAAAGGAAGCCAAGGTGTTAGGCTGTCATTTCTGCAGGTCCCTTTCCTTATTTTTAAATAGAAAAGAAACTTTGGGAGGCAGATTACTAAAGGGAAATCTGAACTTTGAAATCAGATGGGCATGGGTTGAGCACATATTCAGTTGAGAATATTTGCTTACTGTTGATTGGGTTTGTGACTGTGTGTATAAAATTGTCCTCATCTGTAAAATGGGTATCATAAAATACATCTCAGGGTTTTGTGAGACTCAAGAGCATACATATGTAAAGTTTCTGGTACAGAGTGAAAAAAAAAATCCAAGAATGTTAATTCCTTGCTCATGTCTTTCTTTTGTGTAGAATAATTTCCATAGAAAAGTAGAGTTTAGGAATAGGTCATAGGTTTATGGAGGACTCCAAGACATAAACAAATAAAAAAGGAATTGCCAATTCCATACTGTTACTTTCTAGATTCTATTCTTTCTCTCAGAGGAGAACTCAGCCTCTGATGACTAGTACACCTACAGAGATATAGAAAATGTTATCTTTTGTTTAGGTGAGCCTGGTAAAAACCACTGATCTTGATTATGGGTTATAAGGAAGCAGAGGGAGTTATTTATCTGTACCCTGGGTTATGCAGGCTACTATCTACTTTCATACCGGGCACATGGAACTGCTGCTTTTGGGAGCAGCTGGATCCTGGATAAAATCAAATATTATATGTTCTTCCGGGGAGCTCCTTATTGGCCCATCTAGAATCTGTGCCTTCCAAAAAATTTCAAGACCCCTCAGCAGCAAATAGCAGGGACAAGTATTATTGAAAAGAAATGTGTGAGGAAGATGAATTCATCATGCAATTTTTAATTTTCTCAAATAATCTTGCTTCCAAATCCCTGCTGAACTTAAAATGATCAAGGTAATAAAAAACTTTTGTCATTTCATTGACCTACCATTGACCCTCATAAAAAAGTCATCATATACTTAAAATTTTAGTGTGTAGTTACTAATATCACTTTAACTTTCAGTATTTTTTACTTTCTCTAGTAATTATATGGCTTTAAATAATTTTTTCTTAATGACTATCCAGTGTATGTTATATGTAATCCTCCAAGTTTCAAATAAACTTTCCACTGGTTTGAGAGATTATTATGCAATTGTAGAGAAAGTATGTGACTTTTGCGCCCAACATAAATGTTCTTTTTTGTGTGTGGCAAGAATGCTTTAATTCTCTATTTTCAGCTCATGTGCATTGAGGAAATGAATCCACTCGAGGTTTCCAGAGTGATCATCCTGTTTTCCTGGCCATGATGACTTATTCAGGAAGAGGTCCAAGACCTCAGTCAGGTTTGTGAAGGTCAATATAAGGCCATACTTGGGGATGGAGGAAGTAGATTCTCTCTCTTCTTCTGGACTGTGTGTTACACCAATGGGAATATAAACTGCGTGGTCTAATCCTGAAGATCTTGAGGATAAAGCATCAGGAAGAGCATGGAGTTGCGAGCTCATTCCCGGTAACATTGTGCTGTGACACACGTACCAAATTAAGTCAGTTTTATCTATAGACTTTTTAGCTTATATAAGCAATAATTTTTTTTCTTAAACTGGTTGGGCCAAATTACTAGCTATTTGCAGTTGTTAAGACTCCTGACTTTTATTATTATTTATTAGGACCATTCTATTATACGAGTCTAATATTATACTATTATTTATTAATCAATTCTTTTTATTAGTTAGAACCATATACTTTTAAATCTGGAAGGAAACAGATCATCCAGTTTAGGGATTGGCAAACTTTTTTTAAAGGTCTGGATATTACTATTTTGGGCTTTGTGGGCTATGTGATCATTGTTGCAATTATTCAACTGTGCCATTGTAGCTAGAAAGCAGCTATAGACAGTATGAGTAATGAGACAGTAAATGAGAAAGGCTATGTTCCAATAAAGCTTTACTTACAAATGGTGGACCCATGGGCTGTAGTTTATCAAATCCTTCTCTAGCTCAGTTCTTCTCATTTATTTAGTGAAGAAACCTAGAACCTAGGTCTCGTAGAAGTGAAGTGATTCAACAACGGTGGACTGTTTAGTTCATGACCAGGCTGAGAGAAGGTCTTCAACGTCTGACTTTTCTAGTACTCCATGTTACCTGTTAGAATACTCTAGCTTGATGTAAGTTTGAAATTCATTAACTTGGGAATAACACAAAACATGGTGCATTCTTGAAGTTCCCTCAGGACTGGGAGAGATGGAAGGTGATCTATGTCCTATCTTCTTTTGGAGAGTGAGACTATTGCAAGACTTCAAAAGAGACTTGGTTCTCTTTGAACCTTATCAAAGAGGTTCTCAGGAGAAGATGGGCCCTTTTAAAAGCCAAGTTAGATGCTAAGCACTTTCTGGGGTGAAGTTATTTTTATATGGTAAGAGTAATTTGGATCTCCTGATAAACTTTTCATTTCTGAATGAGGGCCATCTCACTAGCTGTTCTTTAGTTCCAATCTTTTATACTTCTTTTGTGTCTTTGTTTTTCTTTTAAATCCTTTCTTTCAATCTGTTTCTCACTCCTTGACTCAGAGATCATGTTTTCTATGAAATCCTTCATTATATTGGTTTAGTTAATTTTTCACACAGTTCTTTCAGATTAGGAATACACTAGGGGTATATTATAAGCATTTGCACTTGTTGACATGTTCTTTTGTACTGTTTTCTTCACTGGTGCATACATGAGTATTTGCATGAATGGTCTTGCTCCAAACCAAAATGAGAAGCATTGGTTTCCATTTCTTTAGTTTTCTCCTTCAAAAGAGAACTCTAGATATGGCAGGAGGTCTGGAAAGGCTGACTGACAACTCACTGCTCCTTGATGTGAGGACTCCCACACAATACGCAGCATGAAGTGATGATTCAGACACAGGCTGAGGTTCTGTTTCTGGATGGGAGCGGGAGGACATCAGCTGATGCATCATGGAATTATTGTGGTTCTGTGCACTGAGATATCGGCTGTATGACGTGTTCCAAATAGAAAGTGCCCATATCATTATCATAGCATGGCTTTTAGGAAGCTGAGTACTCAGACAAAATGTAGCCTCTAAAGGGAAAATCTCATCATGTAGTTCATTTAGAGAGCTACAGTATTGTGTAAGCATTCTTCACATAAACAAACAAGTAAGGGAAATTTATCTCCAAGTGTTTACATATGCATGAGATGTAAGTGTATACGTTTGAACAGGTCTGAACTAATTCTTAGCATGTCATGATTTCTTCTCAAAGGATCTAAACAAGAAATTAACTTTTATGCAGAGGGTGTGGGCTGATCACAAAAGGCTCCCCAGGACCTGGAAGAATATAATCAAACTCAGAATTTTTTTTTCCACATTGGTTTTTGATGAATGTTTGGCTAATGTTTTCTAAGTGACCGCATATGTCCGAGTGTCATTTCTAGTTTCTTCGTAAGGATGAAATGAAGCGACATGTCAAAATCCATTCTTTGCAGTCTGCTATATAGTCACGTGTATAGCATATTGTATTTGTTTTCACTATAGAATGTTGGACAAGCCATATAACAAATTCTTTTGTGGGCATCAATACTATTTTTTATTTTTTAAAATACTATTTATCAGATGATATCTAGGCATTCTACGTCTGACTCCATTCATGTGTCTTGATCTGGTTCTTTACCTGATTATTTTAGTCATAGTTTTGGTGTCTAGAGTACTGATAAGCATTCCTCCTGCAGTATTCTACCTTAAGAAGACTTATCTCTGCCTGGGCCTGCTGTGGGTTATGCAAGCACATAAATAAACCACTATCTTGACATACACTTTCAAGGTTTTCTGTGGAGAAATTCCTGTTGACAATCTTTACTGCTGAAGAGTTATGTGTTGTGCCTATGAAAGGCTAGAAAACAATTCTTTCAGCTCTACTCATTCATCCCCATATAACGTCATCCAGTTCTTCACTATTCACAAAAGCATCCTTTTTTCAGCAGGTTTTAAGAATGTGAGATCCCCTTTTGCCATGAATTTAGACCCTGGAGTGCATTAATCCACATTATGAATTGCTCCAGAAAGCTGACCCTGGGTAAAACACGGTCTTGATTCCCTTCTATACCCCCTGCCCACCACCTGTTATTTCTCTCATGTTGAAAGGAGACAGACACTCCTTGTCTTCCTGGTGTCCCTGAACAACATGGTGACATATCCTATGAGAACACTTTTTCTGAGAATCAACACTAACTGAGTGGCAATCATGTGCCAGACACTGCATTTGATATTCACAGCAAGGCCATGGGAATGGTATTCTTAAATCTATTTTACAAATAAGGAAACTAAGGCTGAGAGAGTTCCAATAACTTATTTAACTCAATCTGATTTAGAAGGCTTGTTTTTTCTAGTATGCCCAAGAACTTTCTATATATTTTCTTTACATACAATAAAATTGGCGTTAGCCACTGTTCACTTATTTTTGGCAAAATGTTTACTTACTTTCACCTTTTCACCAAGCCCATGGTGCTGAAGTTCTCTGCTAAAGTGTTAAGGAGTGATTTTCCCTTCGTTGTTTAAGGAATGAATGAATTTTTATTTCAGATTAATATAAGGGTACAAATGATTAGGCTACATTATTTGCATTTCTAAGGTAAAGTTCAAGTTGTAGTTAAGCCCCTTATCCAGGGGATGTAGGTGAGAGCTTACCAATGTTCTTTCCTCCTCTCTTTTCCCATTTTCCATCCCCCCACTTGAGGGCCTGTAGTTGTTTATCTATTGGTTTCATGTTGGTATTGAATACATTGGTTACTTAATTTTTCCATTCTTGTGATACTTTGCTAAGAAGAACGCACTTCAATTTCATCCAGGTAAATACAAAAGATATAAAATGGCTGGGCACTGTGGCTCATGCCTGTAGCACTCTGAGAGTCCAAGGTGAGAGGGTCGCTTGAGTTTGGGAGTTTGAGACTAGCATAAACAAGAGTGATACCTTGTCTCTACTAAAAATAGAAAAAAACTAGCCAGGCACTATGGCAGGCGGCTGTAGTCCCAGCTACTCAAGAGGCTGAGGCAAGAGGATCGGGGTTTGAGGTTGCTGTGAGCTATGACATCACAGTATTCACCCTACCTAGAGTAAGAGAGCTCTGAGGCTCTTGTCTTAAAAAAAGAAAAGAAAAGAAAAAGAAAAAAATGTAATGTCTCCATCTTTTTATGGCTGAGTAGTCCTTTACAGTAGACATATACCCTTTCTGAGGTGTGCTTGCATGTTAGGAGTTGACAATCACCTAATCAATAAGTATGTGCTAAGTTGATATTTAAGTATTTGTGGAGAGGCAGAATAGCATTGGTAGTAGGTGTGGGCTCTGTGGGGACAAGACATCTGAGTTTAAGTTATGGCTCTTCCTTTTACTAATTGTGTTAACTTGGTTAGATTGCTTAACTTCTTTTTATTTACTTAGTTAGTGTTTAAAAACATTTACCTTTTTGTGGTAAAAACTCAACATGAGACCTACCCACTTAACCCATTTTTAAGTGTGTGACACACAGTTGTCTGCCTGCATTGCCAGCCAGCATTCTCACACAACTGCCTCTCAGGGTCCCTTGGTGCCCCCCAACCCGTCATGTTCCAGCTTTATCCCCTATCTTAGCTCACAGTGCTGTATTGCCAACTAGAAGGTCACTATTTTTTCGTTGTTGTTGTTTTTGTAAACCCATGGGGTCTGTGATTCAAGAGCTTTGTGCTGATGAGCAGTGGGACACCAGGCTGAAGCTGCTGTTTGCAGAAGAGATACAGAGGAAGAAAGTATAAGGAATTTGGCCAAATGTGAATATTTATATTTTTTCCAGATAATTAACTATGGCAGCTTGCAAGGGAAATATTTGCCAGTGCCTGTGAACATTACCAAGTGTAATGCTAACTTCTGATTAAACGACGTATGTTCTTCAATAATACATATGTATGAGAGACAAAGAGAAAGGTGCCAGTGCGCTCATAATTCTGAGTTTCTTAAATCTGGTGTGGGTCATCCAGATTCTTATGTATTTCGGGACTTACAAGTGAAAAAAAGAGGCTAAGATTCTGTTGATTTTGCATTGTTCTTTTTCTAATCCGCCTACAAACAATATTGTCAGTGTTAATAATGTCAGTGATGCTACATGGCAAGAGTGCTGGGTTATATATTTAACAGTAGGAAAGAAAATGGGTAATTTCATGAATTAGGTTTTGGTTTAATTTCTTAATGAAACTTGTTTTTAGGTCAGTGGATCTTCAGCTTTGGCCACATCAGCATCACCTGGTGGCCTTGTTAACACTGATTTCTGGGCTCTAGTTGGTGCCTGTGATTCAGTAGGTCTGGGGGAGGGTTCAGGAGGGTGCTGCTGACCTCGGGGCTACACTTTGAGAACCACTAACACAGGTTAAGGAGAGGATTATGCAGAACAGCTTGGAAGGTATTGGTTGACCAGAGATCCCACTGTGGTATTCAAGATGTGTTTATTCTAACATACTCTGGGAGATTCCCACACATTGTTATTTATCAAGGGTAAGAGTGGTTTGATGAAATAGTGTCTGGCATAAAATCAACTGTGATTAGCCAAAAATTGTAAACCAGACTCTAGTTATGAACTTGCAAGTTGTTTTTCTTGCTGCTATCATCAGCTGATCCTCAGAAACATACAAACAGTATCAGTTGGAAAGCACCCATCTGTGGGCATCACGGTGCCCAGGGGCAGGCTTGTAGCCTCAGTGCTGATTGGCCCATTGGCGGTTGCTGCTGTCTCCATTCACAGCTATTTTCTGCAATAACTCAGTTCCTCATGGGATAAAATATTCAGGAAAAACACTTCTGAAGGAAGGACTCATTGCACAGTTTTTTTGGCGGGGAATCTTTTGAGTGATATTATTAATATTTTTGCACAGTTACAAATATTACAAAATATCTAACCCAAACCAAATCATGAAAATATGCCAACAAGATTGTTGATACTTTGGCTCACTAAGCAGTATCCTATGATCAACAAATATTATTTCTGGAATAAGTAGAATCAGACCCAACTTTAAATGGGTCATTGGCACGTCGGATCCAGTGTGGTTTGAGAAAGAATTCCCCTAAGTTGTATGCACACCTTCTCTTAGAGTGGTCTCAGGTGACTGAATCAGAGTCCTCCTCCCAGAATCTCGTATCCCTCACAACTTAAATTCTCTTTTCTTTCCTACAGCATCATGAATAATATGTCAACTTAAATCGGCAGGTCACCTTTAATCCAACCAGGCTGTTGGATTCTGCAGTGAGAATTTTGAACATCTGTAGAACCACGCGAGGACACCAAAGGAGTTAAAAATATGCAGCTCTGGCATGCTGACTATTCTGAGCTAATGGCACTTAAAAACCAACAAGCGCAAGAAGGTCACTCTAACCTTCCTTCTGTTTCTCAAAAAGCAAGAGATGAAATTCCTATGTGACAGATGTCCTCCTTATACTGGAGAGAAAGTATCATTTTTATCTTCCGGGATGGGAAGTTGAGGAAATAAATAGAACAATCCTTTTTTTTTGAGACAGAGTCTCACTTTGTCACACTCGGTAGAGTGCTGCAGGATCAGCTCACAGCAATCTCAAACTCTTGGGCTCAAGTGATCCTCTTGCCTCAGGTCCCCAAGTCACTGGGACTACAGGCGCCCGCCACAATGTCCGGCTATTTTTGGAGATGGAGTCTCACTCTGGCTCAGGCTGGTCTCAAATTCCTGAGCTCAAGCAATCCACCTGCCTTGGCCTCCCAAGTGCTGGGATTACAGGTGTGAGCCACAATGCCCGGCCCTGATAAATTCTTTATTAGAACAATTCTAATTCTTCTAGCCAGTTCTCTGACCAACAAACTACCCTAGCCGAGGACCCTTTCTTTGCCTTGTGACTGTTTCATAATTTGCTGCTCTCTAATTCAGCACCTAAATGTTTGTCTCTAACTGTGTGTCTTCGTGTCCTCGTCAAGGCTTTTGTGTCATGTAAAATTCACATTAAATAAATGTGCATGCTTTCTCCTATTGTTCTGTCTTATATCAGTTTTAATTTCAGGGTCCAGCCAAGAAACCCTAAAAGAGTAGAAGTGAGATTTGCCTCCCCTCAAACGCTGAGGTATATAGTTAAAATTTTGTCTCCTAAGTCAATGGTTCTCAACTGGGGGCTATTTTGCTCTCTCCACCCCCTAAGAGACTTTGGCAGTGTCTGGGGGCATTTTTGGTTTCACCTGGGCAGTTGCTATGGCATCCAGTGCCTAGAGGGATGCTACTACGCGTCCTGCAATGTACCAGAGAGCCCCTGCTGTGAAAGGCCATCCAGCCTCCAGCATCAGTTGTGCTGAGTTGAGGAAACCCTGGCCTGGAGGATGTGGGCAGGGAGCTGAGCCGCCCTTGGCTCTTTAGATGCCTTGGAAAGGTTAAATCATTGCAGCCTGTGGCATCTTCAGCTTCAACCAGAGAACCCAAGGGACCCATACCGTGACTCGAGGGTACCTGGTGCTGTAAAACCAGCCAGGTAGAAGTCATGGGCAGGTAGAAAAACAGCCTGTTCGGGCCCTTTTGTGAGGCAAGGCTTCTGCTCTCATCCCTCAGGATAAAATCCAGCCCTTGCAAGCCATGCAGTATTCACTTCAAAGTTTGAGGAACAAACAGGCCCTTCCTGTTACCATCACGTCGAGCTGTGGAAGTCATTAAACTGCATTTTGAAGGCAGCGTGGTGATTTCGTTTTCTTCAAACACCATGTTCAGTTAATTTATTCTGCCTGGCTGTGGAGTGACCCAGTGCTGGACAATGTGTGGAAATACATGCCTATTCCTCATTATAGTTAACGGGAGTTTCAAAGCGGCTCACAGATGTAGTGTCCTATTTGGTCTGACTTGTATAACACCCGTCAGGAGGCTGCTGTCCTGCTATGTCATTAATATTTAAATAATGCGATTTAAAGGTCAAACTGTGCCTACAGCAATATTAAAATATGGCCTTCTCTTCCATGATGCAAAGGACTAGGAGTGAAGACTGGTAGGAGACAGACAAAATGTAATAATTACTAATTAAGGAGTCAGCTTTTTCTTTTATTTTCTGGATAGAAGTCTGTGTTGTTGGGTTGAATTGTTGCAAATCCTAACCATGGGGGATGAGGTCTGTTGAGACTAGCCCTGAGTGAATGGGAGAGAGTCTCATTAAGTGAGATAAGTGATGGCTTATCTGAGGTTTCCTCCAAAGCTCCTGTCTGTCGTCTCCCTCTACCTTTTCCTCAGTGCCTCCCTTTTTAGTCCTCTATCCTCTTTACCGTCAGGTCTCCTCACCTGGGAAGTGCCTTGGCTCAGTCTATTGACCTTTGCCTGCAGTGCACATCCTTCTCAGGAGAGGGCGCTCTCCTCCTCCATTGTTACTTTGGAAAAGCTGCTCTGCCATGGTCTGAAGCTTGTGCTCCCCCAACTTACATGTTAAACCTTAACCCCCAAGATACGATATTAGGAAGTAAGGCCTTTGGCAGGACTCTATCTTCATTAATGAGATAAGTGTCCTTGTAAAAGAAGCTCGAAAGAGAGACTCTTCATCTCTTGTACCATGTGAGGACACAGCAAGAAGGCACCATTGATGAGCATGAAATGGGCCCTTTTCCAGACACCAAATCTGCCAGTACTTTGATCTTGGACTTTTCAGTCACCAGAACTGTGAGCAATACATTTCTGCTTATAAGCCACCTAGTCTGTGGTATGTTGTTATATCAGTCAAACAGACTAAGACACATTCATTGACAAATTTAGAAATGACATTGATATAAAAGTGGTGGTCAATATTTGCCAGCGTTTTGATGCTCAGCAACCATTAGCCACCCCTTCCTTCTGTCAGATCTTGGTGTGATAGTAAATCTAGGTCCCTGGCTTCCCTATGGGTGAAAGATTCCCATTGTTGTCTTAGGAGTGGAAACTTAGAAGGCAGGGTAAAGTCACCCTAGTGGCCTCACCATGAGCACAGCCTTCTTGGTTTTTTGAGCTCTGCTGCTTTTTCATTTCCCTCTGTAACCAAGACTGGTTTGATTGTGATTGATTCTCTGAGCTTCCTAATGTGGTCCTCCAAGAATTTCCTTTTGCCTGATAAAACAGATTTTCAGTGAGACTTGTTTTGTTATCTGAGAGTTTTGTCTGAAGATAAAAGCTGACAAGAAACGTATGACAGATATTCCACAAAACTGAACTAGTTTGGCAACCTTTAGCCTTCAGTGAATTCTTGCCTTTGTGAAAGGCTTTTCTGGTTTCCTGTGGCTGCAGTAACAAATTTTAACAAACTTGGTGGCTGAAAACAACATATTTATTGCCTTATGGTTGTAGAAGTCAGAAGTTAAAAATGGGTCTCACTGGGCCAAAATCAAAGTATCAATAGGGCTGTATTTTTCCTAGAGGCGGCCTTAAAGGCTTTTCTGGGTTACCTCATTCTTCCAACTTCTAGAGGCTGCTTCATTCCTTGGTGGGTGCCCTGCTTCCATGGTCAAAGCCCCATCACTGCATTTCTCCAACTGCTGCTTTTGTCTTCACATTGGTTTTTCTGCCATTGAATTTCCTGCCTCCCACTTTCACTTATAGAGACCCTAGTGATTACATTGGTATTACATGGAAAATCCCCTTCCCATGCCAAGATCTTTAACCACATTTGTAAAAAGTCTCTTTTGCAGGGTGGTGCCTGTGGCTCTAGGAGTAGGGCACCGGCCCCATATACCAGAGGTGGCGGTTTCAAACCTGGCCTCGGCCAAAAACTGCAAAAATAACAACAAAAATCTCTTTTGCCATAAGAGATCACATATTCACAAGTTCTGGGAATTAAAAGGTAAATATCTTTGGGGGTGGGTTCATGATCCTGCCTACCAAAAAAGGCAGAGGATTTTTTTCTTAGCTTTGTTTTCTGCATAAGTAAGTTTTCTTTGCTTTTCTCCTTTTTCTGCACATTTTTTTTTTTTGAGACAGAGTCTTGTTATGTTGCCCATGGTTCAGTACCATGGCATCAAAGCTCACAGCAACCTCTAACTCCTGGGCTCAAGTGATCCTCTTGTCTCAGCTTCCTGAGTAGCTGGGACTACAGGTACTTGCTACAATGTCTGGCTAGTTTTTAGAGATGGGGTCTCGGTTTTGCTTGAGCTGGTCTCAAACTTCTGACCTGCAGCAATCCACTCTGCCTCCCAGAGTTCTAGGATTATAGGTGTGGGCCATCATGCCCAGCCCTGCAGGTTTTGTTGTTGTAGTTGTAAAATAAGACACATATTCCAGAAGATCAAAACTTTTAGCCTAGTGAATTATTAAAAGGGAAACATCATTTTATTCACCATCTGGTAACTAAATAAAACTGCCAACCCCCAGAATCTCTCTATATATCACATTCAAAATGCAGGTCCACTCCTGTCCTCCAAATACAATTTCACTTTATAGTAACCACATCTTTGCATTATTTTTATGGCTACACCCACGTGTGAATCTGGACACTATAGTTTAGTCTTACTCATATTAAAAGCTCAATAAATCTTTCAAGTCTCTTTCAATTCACCAATTCCATTCCACTCCTTTTTCTTACAATTACTTCCTTGAACATTTGACCAGTAGAGCTTCCCACAGTGTGATTTTGCTGATTACATATTCAAAGAACAGGCCACCGTGTCCCCTTGTACTCTGTATTTCCTGAAAATTGGCATCTGGATTTGGAGGCTTGGCTCAGTTTTAGCTTGGATCATTTTGGTAAAGCAATAGGCAGTGATGTGTTCTCTCACTAGGAGCCACATAATGTCTGTGTTTTGCTTTTGCTTCTTTTTTTGAATGTCCTTGTTATTGCTCAAAGCCCAGATTCATTAATTTATTAGTGATTCCCCAGAGGCGAAGGCCTCCTGGGACAGTGACCCCCTCAGAGCCCAAACTGGACTGAGGGTGCCTGGGGCAAATTCTCATGGCTCCAGCTTGTGTCATCACCCGTCAAGAGCCCCAGGTTTGCCTTATAGTGGAGTGCCAGGAGATAAAATTTCTTTTGGACACTGAGCAACCTTTTCTGTACTTCTCTCTAGCCCTGGTCTTTTATCCCCCCAAATCCATAACTATACAGGGAGTGTCTGGAAAGCCAGTTACCAAATTTTTCTCCCAGCCTTTAAGCTGCAATTGGGATGACTTGCTGTTCTCTCATGCCTCCCTAATCATGCCTGAAAGTCCTGCTTCCCATTTGGGGAGGGACACACTAACTAAAACAGGAACTTTTCACTCCTGGAGATCTAGTAAGGATCAAAACTCTCTCTTCTAATTCACCTTCCCTAACCCCAACTTGGGAAGTCCCCTTTCCTGTTATCTTGTCTTCTTCTACAGCTGTTAAACTTATAGGAGTCAATTCCTGCATACATCATTCACGAGTAAAATCCTGGAACCCTCCATCTTCAACGGAGGCAGACAATGAAGACAGCCAACCACAGACCACCTACACTTGTGAGCCAAAAGAAAGTTTGAAGTTATCATTTAGGAAACAGCAAG